>UELX01005119.1:0-14906 GCA_900480035.1 Eupelmus urozonus | reverse complement strand
AATCTGGTAAAAAGTAGTGTTAAAAATAATTATAAAATGTAATGACATTGAAATATACAATGTAAGTGACTTAAAAAATGTGATCTCACAGGAATAATTACATATTTATGTTTGATAAGTCTATATCGAATGTTTTGGTAAGTTCATATCCTTTTATTGAAGTGCGCGAAGTTTCTCAGTCAATTTTCAACCAAATTGGACTTATAAGGTCTCATTCTTTTTGTAATGAGCCTTTATTTGGACTAAGTATTTTAGTTTTTTAAGATAAATCTTTAAAAAGATTTTAAGAATAAAAAATAGTGAAAATTATTCAATAGTTTTTGCCGAACATCTATATTGAATGATATTTTGATACTTAAAATTATTTGTAAATCTTAAACTACAAATATAAAATATTCAATCCAAATAGGGGCTCATTACAAAGAGAATGAGCCCTTATATATCTAATTTGGTTAAGATTTGACTGGGAAACTTTGCGTACCATAAGTCAAAATTTCATTTTTTGAAAACTGTAATAAAACAGAAAGAAAATTAATGTTTATTAAAGTCAGTATATTTTACTGAATCAATTCTTATACTATTCACTAAACTTTTTTCACTTATCAACATCACTTGAAAAATGTACTTAAACCTAAGAATAATATTATTTTACTTTGATATATATTTTCTAATTTAATAATTTTACTTTGAAGGCCATTAGGTAGATCTATACACTAAACAAATTTCAATTTTATAAACTCTTAATAATATGGTATTAAAATTTTGAAATTATCCTCAAAACTAACTGTTGAAACAGAAAGTAACAGGTGCATAAAATAGGTTAGCTGCATCTACAAAGAAAAATGCACACAAAGTAAAATATCATAATAAAAACACATGAGTGAGATTAATACAATAGATACTACATATCTAAAGTCACTTTTAGTATAATTTGAAATTTTGAAAAACAATATTGAAGCATTTCTTCTGAAAAGTTTCAAACAGACACGATGTAAACAAACAGCTGACTTGTGTCATGCTATATATACTGACGTCGGCCGCCGGGCTGGTTACGACGGACATTTAGACTGTCAGCGCGGTATTTTACAAAAACAATGAAGTAGTAAATATCGAATTACCATACTTAACAAAAACTTTGTTCGAATTAAAACTATTTTTAAAAATTATAGAAGTAAAAGAATTACGACAAATACATAATTATAATAAAAATATATACATCAATAGAAAACGTTTTTATTTAATATTTTTTAATGTTTTTACTTTATTATTTTTTATTTTATTATATATTATTTTTAATTAAGGTAATTATACTTTCATTTAGTTCTTAAAATCTCAAATAATATTTTATTTTTAAGTAATAAAACATAATAAATTCTAAGTCTGCTATAATAAAAAATTTTTTTTTACAAATTATAGACACTATATAATAATGCACAATTATGTATTATTATAATTATGCCTTAATATTTATAAACCTGCATATTAATTACTCTTAACGGGATGTCGGAGCGGCATAAAATGTGATCTTTACTGCATTTCAAGTTTTTGTTAAAATTATTAACTGTAATGCACGAGTCAAATATTAATTTATCAGAGCTTTATCTAAAGGGATTCTACTTAATGCACTGATCAGCAGAGATTCACTTTAACGAAAAAGTTCGTACAAGTACTCCCCAAAGATATATCGAACCGCCGATAGGTAGACAAAGGGTGGACTTAGAGATCAATCTCACCGATCTCACATTCTCACATCAAAAACCAAATTCATTCTAATAACTTATACATTCTCATATCATCATACGTATACATACATGTAAAATACAAATACAGAGAACTGTATAACTTTACAAAGAGCTTATACAGAAAACTGTAATAATTTTATTTAACAAATCAACGTTGCATTAAGTAAATAAATGCTTATTTGAATAAAGTGAACAATATTAATGTAATTATAAGGAGTATATGTTTTAAAATTTACTCCTAATTGTTAACTAAATTTAATTGGCTGGGCTTTAAATAAAATATTAACAAAATATTTCTGTAAAGTGAGTTTTATTAGTCTGTCAAAGAATAGCGCTCGAGCCAAAGCTGTCAATTCTTTGAAGGTCAGGCCCAGTGTGCCTCCTTTGCTCTCTCGTGTTTCCCTCAACTTATATGCAGTCCCTCTTTTTTTTCAATCGCCATAAAAACACCGGGAAAGCGCTCATTGGAGGCATCCGCGCCAACTTCTTAAAACACCTGAGGCCCGTCTCCGAGGTCTAATTCCTTTGCGGGCTATTATAAGATTGTAAGAAGTGAAATTTCGCTAAGAAAAAAATTTTGGTAGAAATATACTTGTCAAATTTTAGAGAGTTTAAGTTATTGTACTCAATCCCTCGGGTAAACGTTCGAGTAGTAGCCAAGGACAATAAAGATTACTTATCTTGCAAGATAAGTAATCTTTATTGTCCTTGGAGATGCATCTCCAGCTAAGATATTTGAAATTTTATGTATAGGATACGCAGGTAGACTGCAGATAGCTGCAGTCAGTTAGGTATAGACCTTTTCAATTTTATATTTTACAACCATCTTCAAGTACTAAACACTTGTTCTAAAATATAGTTTAAAAATAGTTCTATCTTTATAGTGATATTTATGAATAATAAAATTATCAACTAACATAATAATAGTTATAATATTGTGTTTATATTAAGATTGTTAATAACCTAAATGTATCTCTTTTAGATTTAAGTTTAATTATGAAATATCAATTTAAGAAAAATTATTAACTTGGAATTTATAATTATTATTTTACTAAACTTAATAATAATCAATTTTATAATTTGCATTTCATGCAGTATTATTAATTTGTTTTTTAAGAATAATTAGAAAGTTTTGAATAATTATTAATATTTTACAATAATATTAGATGTATAAGATTTTGCATTTATAATTAATCATTTAAAAATTATAATAACTAACATATTTTATAATCCAGATTATTTCAAGATTTTCCTTTTTAACATTACATTAACAATTAGTTTTATAAATAAATGTTGATTTCATCATAAAATGACTATGTTGAATATAAACTATTATTATTAATAGTAAAGTTAAAATCAATATTTTTTATAACAATATCTATTCTATCTATATATATCTACCATATAGACTTTGAAATAACTTACTAACAGCTCAATAATATTTTTATTATTTAATTTTCATAGTAACATCTAAAAAACCAAGCCAAACGAAAATCGAAACAATTACAAAATTGAAAAGGTATATTGAGTGAGCATATGCGTTTGCAGGTAAGACTTTATTTTATAACACATGAATTGAATGGTTATGTTTTTATTTTAGTATGCAAATTAACGTTTTCTATGTATTTAAGAAATATAGTACTATAAAATAATACGTACAATGCGTGTGCTTCAAGTAAATGATCAATGTATATTTGAGTTAATATCAAATATTCAACGTATCAATACTGTTGATGTATATAATACAATATATTATGCAATTATCTTTTAGTATATATTATATTACGAATATAAATAGTGTGAATGTATAATATTATAAAGATTTTAGAATAATTTCATTAAACAAAATTTGATAGATATCATTTGATACTATATTATTATTCTTTATCTCTTCAAATCATTATTTTTCATATTTTATAAATAATAATGTTATAAGAAATGTTCAAAGTTGATAAATAGACAGTACATTTTAAGCATCTTCGAATCTTTCTCAAAATTTTCCAGCATTTTCCCTCTGCACTTTTTTACACGCCAGCGATTCTTAGAAAATATTTTATTTACTAAATCCGATTTACCCATTCCAAGCCCTGCAAATGGGAAGGAAAAACATGTCCACCGCTTATAA
Source organism: Eupelmus urozonus (assembly GCA_900480035.1). Lineage (NCBI taxonomy): Eukaryota > Metazoa > Arthropoda > Insecta > Hymenoptera > Eupelmidae > Eupelmus > Eupelmus urozonus. The sequence goes on along the minus strand of UELX01005119.1, from coordinate 11,039 downwards.
GCTCAAGCAATTAGAAGGGATCCCGATGCGCAAATATTCCTTGACTGCTTGGATATAAAGTCTCTGGGTTGTATAAGCTCAATTAGTCAGTATAGAGGAGGTTTTATGATTGATTTTATGGTGTCTAAATGCGTCTAAATGATAAAGTTGAATGCTTTTATTTTCAAAGAGGATTTTATAATAGCGAAGCTTATAATTGGCTATCAATCCGTTAAGTAGTGCATTGTCAGAACTTAGGAAAGGGTGGGGCAAGTTGCCTTGCGCCGATTTCAGCCTATATTTGCACTGTTTTTCCTGCTGCAAGCTCAGGCTCCTTTATATTATTTATCTTTTAATAAACTAGTGGAAACTAATGGGAACTATATGAGTTTCGAAAGTCTATAGAGTTGTCTGAATAGATTTATTTTTTCATCAGATTGTATCAATTTCGCATTTATGAACTCGTCATTATGCTTCATAGCAAACGTGCAATATCTAATAGCAAGTACAATAACCACTCATTGCTTCTCTTGCTGTCAAACATTTATTTCTTAAAAGTCAAAATAAAGGTTTCACAGTAGAAAGTCGAGAACTTAAAAATATTTTGCCTCATTTTCAAAAAGCCAAATCACTTGCTGCCACAAAGTACGAATATCTTTTCGATATCACTTCAAAATGTTCATAAAACAATAAAACTTACTATATTTACATATTACTAAATACCGTCACAAATTCAAAACGCCGTAAAAATGTAAAAATTCCAAAAGAAAGCCAGGCCCAATTTTCTTTATCTCTGTAAGAAAGAAAGATTCGACTTCACAAGGATGATTGCTGGAACTGCAATACCGTTTTATGCGAATTAGAAAAGGGTTTAAAAGTAAATAGTATTTGTTACCTAAATAGATTCATTTATTTTCTAAATATTGTAAAATTATTATTTTCTTATAATTATTCTTTTCATCTACTGGGACGATAAAATCATGGTGAAGAAGGACATCGATGATTGCATGAGCTAGAAATAAAAGAAAACTCCCTTACATCAGCTTTAATATCGTTTTCTATGCATCTTTAGCTATACATACCTTACAAAATGTTTCGAAATTTATCGATAATACTTTGCCTGCAGTAATATTGCAAGGTTTAGAACTCCTAAGCAAAATAAAATGCAGCAATTTTTTCGATTTTTTTGGATAATTATACCAAGTTATGTTAGATCTAAAATGACATCATATACCTACGTTATAATTACTAAAAATTGCGAACGAATTTTGAATTATGCAAGGAGGTACTCACATCATTTCGTGCACCTGAGAACTGTGATCATAAATTTTTTGACCAGGCCAGGAAATATAGAATAAACGAAATATTATAGATATCATGTTTAAGCCGCATTTAAACATCTGAGCAGGATTGTTGGTACGAGTTATGGTCTACGAATTTTGTAAAAATAAAGGATAATATATTACTTAACAAAATTTATTTGTAAGAATAATAGCTTTAAAATTTATTTACTTATGAATTTGAAGCTATCAGTATTACTCACTTGAACACCAGTAATGCTTATAGAAACCATATTGGAAAATATTTGCATAAGCCATGAAATCGTAAATGAATTTTCTATTAATTTAGCACATCTAAAATAATTAAAAAGCTACTGTATAGGCGATTATAATTATTCTACAATTATACGTGTATGCAATTTGTCTTAATATGATAATATTTTAGCCATGAAAATTACAACAATAAATTTTAGAAATAGTACAAAGACACTTGAAGATTTTTATCGATATTTGCTTCGTAATGAAATTTTGCAATTTTTTGGAACAAGTCCTCTTAATTATATATGTCGTAAATATGCATTACTACAATCAAGTTATATTCATTCTAATACATATGCACCGTTCATCGTTTGTTGACCTTTAAAGCTTAATTTAAAACTCTTGATTTAAGCTTTTATTCAAACCATTAAGGGTTTAGATACATTTAAATTATAAATGTATTAAGGTTTTGAAATGGCTCAAAATATGTATGCTAATAATAATAGTCCTACCTTATACATTCGTAGTGATATTTAATATTTTCAATCAATTTATTACATATAAATTTGTTCATCTTATATTCACTGAAATTGTGAGTGTTATTAGAATATTCATGATCGTATTTACCAATTCTGTAACTAAAATATAATTTTTTTGGTTAAAACTTCATGAAAGAAATTGAGAAATTAAAAAAAATTTTTATAAATATTTTTACCCTAAAACGACGAACATGCTGCAGGCATGTTGAACAACCATAACGAAGTATGCATCAGAGGTGAAAATTGTAAACACAACAATAAATGATGCAAGCAGACCATGAAAGTAGATTGGCCAATAGTATTTATCCTGATCGAGATAGTATTGAACTCCGAGTATATTAAGCGCATCGCGAGTTTCATTGCTAGGTATTACTAAGTCAAGTACTTTTGGAATTAGTGGGGTTATTGCAAATATGCCGAGACTTGATGCCATTGCAACTGAAAGGGATAATGCGCTAAATAAGTTAATGTCATAATATATCCACATACTTTTTATTATATTATAATTAGTTATCCAAAAATTTTACAATCACCTGCATGGACAAGAATGAAAATTTTACCGACTTTTGCATATTTTTTAAATATGGCAAGTTCCTTCTTATCCTTTAAATTATTCCAATTTTTTCTGAACAACTCCAATATTTCTCTCATCTTGAAGTTATAAAAAGTATTATTTTATATCTTTATAATTTGAAATTAGAAAAGGTAATTACTAAAAATTACCATATGGATGTTGTAAGTGCTATTGAAAATTATAACGTAAGTAATATATGTTAACATCAAAGCCATTAAACTGTCGATTATTTTATTTGGATCTTGAAATTCTTCTACAAAATATATGATCTTGATTAAAAAAAAAATAATTTGTCTACACAAAAATTACCACACGATATTAATACAAATTAAAATAAAATAGTACCTCAGGAATCACAACACTGAAAAGTGTAAAGGCTATTGTAGACACAATTGCAATTCGTCGCTTTCGATTTTGATAAGGCCAATTCCCCATTATTAAGAGACTTTTTTTATTCAGCCAAAAAAGTGGATCGTTAAAGAAATTATCATTTGATTCATGTACTTCACGTTTTGCATTTCTGAAATCCATCATTTTTTTTCTTTATGTTTTATGTCCCTCTCGGGCCTACTTCGATATAAAGATTTATATATTTAAGTAGACAATAAAAACTTTTTGTGTAAAGTCAGAGAATGTTCTTGTTATAATTATTTTAATAATTTAATAGATACTAATTTTGCTTATTTATATATAGTAAAGGAGAAGTAGTAAAAAACTACACTGCTCTACATTGTCTTACGCTGTGTTATTTAATTAATGGAAATTACAGAGGTAGAAAGAATTGATGGACGTATGTCTGTTTTCTAGGCACAATCAATATATATTACCATAATATCATACTGCTATTTGCATTTAATCAATATTGTTCTGGTTATTTATAAAAAAAATATAGCTTTTCCTAACAGTAAAAATTTCATTATCATAAAAATAAATTTCTTTATATGCAATAAAAGATTCTTTATTAACGATGAATTAAATAAAATTTTTTCATTCGATGAATCCAAACCGTGATATAACAAAAAGGGAGAGCAGTCAGCCAGCTCCAAAAAGTAGATCAAGAAACTAATAGTAGATTTAAATTATTTTATATACTGAGTTATCTTACTTTTTTTATTAAATACAATCTTAGGAAAAGATCACTTCACTAAATTTTAATTCATCCAATAAATAATAACTAATATTACTTCAACGTATTCTAATAATATTATCTCAATACATCCTTTAAACTTAACTTTCTGTTCTCGATAAATGTTTAACATCCCTGTGATTTTTCGTTGTAAAAAAGCTCTTTTAGAATGATTTCTCGTATAACAAATTCTGAATACTTATATCTTTTTTGTTATACCTTTTTTTATACGCGAGTAACACGTGATTTACTATTTGTTTACTGTTGTAATTAAATACTATTGTAAAAACACGTATTTTTGTAAACGTTTTCCAATGTATTTTTTGAAAATTAGTTTAACGACCTTTAATTGTCAAAATTCTTATCGGAAAGTTACAGTCTCAGGTATTGTTTTCCTTAATCCCGGAGGTAAGCGTTCAGTCAGCAGAGAACCGTGTCTGTTACTTGGATTATTATACTTAATCCCTCAGGTAGACGTAGATCATTAGTAAAGATAATTTGCATGTCAAAATATTTGAAGGTTTACGCTTGAGATACACAGCTGGAGGGCAGTTTTTACCTTTTTGTTTTTATTTGTAAATTATTATTTGTATTGCCTATGTAGAATACATGTTATGCCAAATATATTTTTGATTATTTAAACATTAAATTTGTAAATTATTATTTGTATTGCCTATGTAGAATACATGTTATGCCAAATATATTTTTGATTATTTAAACATTAAATGTACTGCATCTGATAACTGATGCAAGTGTAGATTATTAACTCTATTCTTAAACAATATAAGATATTATTTATTATTATTCTTTATAATTTAATAGTTATTTTCATTCATATTTTTTGTATAATAATGTTATAAAAAAAAGTTTAAAAAGTTGATAAATATACAGTAAATTTTATATCATCTTCGAATCTTTCTTAAAATTTTCAAGTAGTTGACACACGGAGTTCGACATTCAATTATAAATAAGTAACTGTTTAATACTAGTATTTGGTAATATTTGATGTTCTAAGGTAAGATATTAATAAAATAAAAATGTTAATCGTGTGTCAACTAGCCCCGCTCTCCCCTATTTCTCCTGCATTTCAAACTTCACCTCTTCGTATACCCTCCAACAATTTCTACTCAGCGTGGGCGGGATCAACGCGAAAATATTTCCGAATCACCCAACCATATTCTGAGTAGGACAGAAAAGGGCCTGACTGGTCAAAACTCTGTCAACGCCCATGACCTGGGACAAGTGGAAGGGATACCGATGCGCGATGCTTGAGCATACAACTTCAGGATCGGGCCCAGACAGTCGGGTGCAGGTCGTCTCTGCGTGCGTGATGATGAGATGTGACAATTGATTTTGTGATGACTTGTTGCAAATAAAAAAATTTTAGAGTTTTGAAATTGAATATTTTGAGTTTTTGAGAGAAATTTAATTTTGTGATTACTAGTGGCAAATATAACAAAAGTTTAGAGTTTTGAAATTGAAAATTTTGATTTTTCGAGAGAAATTTAATTTTGTGAAGTTTGTAATAATTATTATCGTGCGTGCTTTTAAATAGTGCTTTCCTGGCAAGTAGAAAAGAGCGGGGTACATTGTGCAGATGGGTAAGTTGATATACTATCAATATAAGTTATTGTGAACATGGTATTATTTTTCGCCATAGAAACTGTACACATTTTATGAGAGTCTGGAAGATTCAGTTTAAAAAAATAACCAATTCGTAATCTTAAATGATAACATTTTTACCAGCGTTCTAACAATCAGAATTAAATAAATTTTCTAATTTTTAAATCTGTAGAAAAATTTCTAAATTTTGTTTGATGGTCCTTAATTCTATTAGTGTAAGTTAAACAAATAATTAATAATGTACTATCTAAAACTACACTTGCACTTGCACACATCTGCACTTCGAATCAGCGTAGAATAAGTGATGTTTCAGATTTAGATAGTACATCTAGAGTTCATGAAGACTCTTATTATTTCTTTATTTTTTTATTAAAAAAAAACTCCTGCGTACTTACCCCACTTGATAATTGCAGTTTGCTGAAAATATTATAAGGTATTATGGACTTAAGTCCTGTTATTTATTATACTATTTTGTAAATTCGCGTTCTAATTATATGACTTGAATTTTTTATTTTGTTCTTACCTAGTTTTATGAGTATTTTACATAAAATTAGCAGTGATATATATGTTTTAACAAGTTTGTCTATTTATGCGCGTAGTTTTATATGCTTATGAGTACTTTAATAGCGTATGTTTGCAACTTCCATTATTTAATAGATTTTCCTTTAATTGAGGGGCCGGAAACGAAAAGGGGACATAAAGGGAAATTCGCATTTAAGAATAAATTGTCCAAGATCCATTTTTTTCGACTTCGATATAAAGTCGTATTTTAATAGTGGATTTAGATAGAAAATTTAATTGCGAATTTTTTTATGTAAAAATTGTATATATTATAGTTTTTTAGTAATCTTGATAAAACGTCATTTTGTACAAAATTTGATTTTAATAAAGTTTTCAATTCAACTCGCTAGAACTTCTTACAGTTTGAATATTTTGTAATGAAATTTCTATACAGTAAACTTACAAGTATTCTACATATTTGAAGCTTTATTAGAATATCAAAGATCATTTAAAAATTAAATGGCAGCTGATTGAAATCCAAATATTGGATTTTTTTTTTAAATAAAGAAGTTGCGTGACGAATTTCTGAATTTACTATATTAATCAATACTAAAATATTTATAAGGCTTTACAGAATTTTTCTGAAAAGTTTCAACTCTTTCTGAATTAATATTAAAATGATACAGCATTTTATCTGCCTAAACGAAAAACCGCCCGGCTGCCGCGCAACGCCCTTTGCTAGACTTCAGCTGATAGCTGTATTGTGGTAATGAGGGATTTCCTAAAACATCTCGATAACAAATCTTTCTACCATTTGATTCATTTTTATTTTTACATATTGTGTTACTGTAAATTTTGTAAAGCGTGTCTAAAATAAATATTTTAGTCATTCAAAAAAAATAATTCAGTTTTCACCTAATTTGCGACATAGAAGCATTTGCTTTGATTTTTTTTTTTATTATATATAAATTATTATTGTGCTGTGCTAAATATTAGAATTTAGTATTAGAATTTGCAAAAAGTTAAAATTTTATTCGTCATAATTTCTTGTAGATATTATAAATATGTAAAATATATCATTTGTAAAAGATTCTAGATTTTGCTAGGCTAAGTGGTTGTTAGCTTATTTAACATTTCGCTCAGATTTTTGCATAGGATATCCATTGTTCAACTAATCATTTCTGGCCCAAATAGCATACTGCCCACTGAACGGTAATGCTATATGTTTTTTTGAATTTACTTACATTATTTTTTGAAAGCCGATTTGTAAAACCCTAAATCGCGGCAATTTGTTTTGCAACTTTATATGCATTGACCCATCATCAGGAGGTTCGCCTTCTGTCGTTACGAAATAAATACAATCGTCGCGGCGCATGCAAATTTTTTCCCTATACGCAATTATACAGTAAGCTAACCTGCCTACCTTCGGCCGCTTGCATCTCTTTTCCCGAAGTTGCAAAACATTTCCAGATTTTCCTCGTCTACGAGCGGGCGGTCCGCTTCTTGCAGGTAGTCGGCTGTGCCATCATTTTTTCTGCTCCCTCGCATTCCTTCTCCCTTTTGAATTTGAACCTTTCTTTTGCGGCACACGAAACTTTATTGCCTTCTTCCTGCTTTCTGTCCTGTCGTTGAATGTTGAGAAAAAGGTGCTTGTGTCAAAGGCTCTTTTATCTCCTCGCTTTTGCTACCCTCCTCCGCCGTCACTTGGCTCTCAATAGCTAAAATTTTTTCTACTGGATTCTTAGATAAGGCGTCGGCTATATTTGTATTCTCTGGCCTATAAATAACCTCAAAGTCGTATTCTGCGAGTATAAGTCGCCAACGTTTGACTCTTGAATTTGGATTTATATGAGCCTGCAACTGTATCAACGGCCTATGGTCCGTAATTAACGTGAATTTCTGCCTGAAAAGGTATGGCCTAAAATGGTTTGTACAAAAACCAACGCTAAACCCTCTTTGTTAAATATATCCAATCGTCTTTCTACGTCCGACAAAACTCTAGAGGCATAGGCTATTGGTTGATCTCTGCCGATCTCTCCCTGCAAAAGTATATATGAGGAAATCTTTTTAAATTTGCCAATTAGTGGCATCAGAAAATGGTCAATTTTCAAAATGCGAGAACACCTTTCTAACCCGATTTTTCTTGTTAGTTATGCCGTACAACAAACGAAAATCTAGAGGTACACAAAAAAAAACGCTTTGTGACATTGTTTTCTACGCACTTGAATGATTTTTATTTTAAATTAAAATAAGGAATTTAGCCAAAAAGTAGCGATTTGCTTAATGACATTTATATTCATGATTTAAGAAGTCCTTGATAAAATTTGGCATTAATAAAGTTAAAAAACGAAAAAAGGGCTTCGATTATAACAAAAAATAATGTTATGTCGATTGTTTTATTGAAAATAAAGGAAAACTAAATAATCGTATAAGAAAGGGGAAAATCATGCACTTTTGCAAAAAACGAGATTTTTCATTATTTTCAAACACAGATAACTTTTGACCTAAGCGTCTATTCATAACGTTAAATCACGAATATAAATGTCTAAGCAAATCGCTACTTTTTGCCTAAATTCCTTATTTTAATTCAAAATAAAAACCACTCAAGTGCGTAGAAAACAATGTCACAAAGCGTTTTTTTTGTGAACCTCTGGATTTGCGTTTGTTGTACGGCATAACTAACAAGATAAATCGGGTTAGAAAGGTGTTCTCGCATTTTGAAAATTGACCATTTTCTGATGCCACTAACTGGCAAATTTAAAAAGATTTCCTCATATACGTATCCCGATGCGTCCGTTGTTAAATTAAATGGTCGCGTAAAATCTGGAAAAATTAGAAGTGGCTTCTCGCAGAGCTTATCTCGCAAAAAATCGAACGCTTTCTGCGCTTTCTCTGACCAAGCAAAAGTGATGTCCTTTTTTAACAAATTAGTCAAAGGCTTCGCGATTTTCGAGAATTGATGTATAAATTCTTCGCGTTTTTCGGTATTGGAAAGCATTTAACCGCCTCCAACTTCCGCGGATACGGCTTAACCCCTTCTGCGCTAGTCAAATGCCCCAGGTACGTGACTTCGGACTTAAAAAATTCACATTTTTCCGGCTGTAATTTCAGCACTGCTGAGCGTAATCTCGAAAACAAATTTCTTAATCTAGCTCTACGTGCTCTTCCAAGGTTTTCGAGTACACTATAATATCATCAATAAAGCATAAGAGTTCATTATTATTGAGAAAAATTTCGAACCGCCTAATCGATCTAAAATCTCGTTAATATTTGGGAGTAGAAACAAGTCGTCTAAAGTTTTTACTTTCTATAATCAATCACCATTCTATACCTTTTTTCACCTTGTAAATCTTCCCCTTTTGGTACTAAAAAAATATGGGCTTGAGTAGCCAGAGGTGGAAGGTTCAATAATACCGACCGCGAGCAACTCTTCTATACCTGCCTCTGAATTTCCTCCTTCTGCGAGGGTGGAAGTCTATAAGGTTTCGCTGTGACTGGTATTTCGTCGACTGTAGGAATTGTTAATTCTAAAACTTTCATCGAGGTAAACCTTTCTCCCGACAAGTAAAAAATATCGTTGAACTCTTTTATGAGCCCGTCTACCTCTACTCTTTCTTCTTGCGAAAGGTGGCCGAGTCGCAGCATACTTCCGATTTTTTCTACGCGCTCGCACGGAGCTCCCCCGACGTGAAAAGTCTCTCGAATAGTTATTCGAGAGACTATACCTCTCGCCCCACGCTTTTATTTACGATAGTGTTTTGCAGCTTCTCCAGGAAGTCTATTATTTGACTTCCTCCCTGTACGCTGCCTACTTCCCCCATCTCTGCACACAACCTAAGTCTACCGATCATTTTGTAACTTTCCGTCGGAAATTCCTCCGCCTCGAAATTTTCCTCGATAAATATCAAAATTATTGAGCTTAAGATCTCAATATCCTTTGCAAAATTTAATAATTTCAAACTATCTCCACTGTACTCACATAATAAGTTTTTTAACATTTCAATCTCCTGCGAGGCGTTTCCCTCTCCTCCTTGCGTTTTAGCAACCTGGCACTTATATACTTGGGCTCGCTCAGCCTCCCTTCCATTATTACCCATTTCTACTTCCGATTTTCGCACTTTTTTCCCCTCACAATTTCTAACATTTGCCTGGCTAAATTCACTTTCACACTGTGTCGATACAAAAAATTCTTCTTGATTAATTTCTCTCGTCCGCGGACTAATTTTACTTGCATGCATGCTTATTTTTTACCTTTTTCCGTCTGAGCTTTCATTCTTTCTCGGGATTTCAATAAATTTACTTTCGTCCGATTTTTTATTTCCTATCGGGATATCATTTTCAATTGTATTATCTTTCGGGCTTCTTACAACTTCCGGGATGTTTTCATTCATTTTATTAATAACCGAGAAACTTTCCCCGCTCGGAATATTTTTATTTAATTTTGATACGTTCGAATTTCTAAATTGTTTCGGGATTTCATTTTCGTCCGATTTCTTTATCGGGATATTGACGCGTACTAATTTTTCATCCGGGCTTCCTACGTCTTCCGGGATATTTCTATAAATTTTCTCAACTTCCGAGGATTCATTTTCGCTCGGAATACTTTTACTCATTTTCTTAACGTCCGAGTTTTCGTTGCTGCTCGGGATAATTTTATTTATTTTTTCAACATCCGAGTTTTCGTTTCTGCTCGGGATATCTTTCTCCGTTTTCCTTAAACTTTGCGAAAGGTTTTTACGTATTTCGTTTTCCGAGCGCGTAACAGTCTTGAAATTTGCCTCATTCCTGGCTAGCTTCTTATTTCCAATCGCGTTATCGACAAAATTTCCGGAACCTGATTTTTCGATTTCAAACGCGTCCGCTTTACTTTCATTTACAAGATTACATTTTTGTATGTTAGTCGCGATTGTTAAATTTCTGTTTGCTTTTTCCCATACTTCCGAAACCGCTGCAACTCTTTCTTTACTTACTGCGGCCGCACACACTCTCTTAATATCAAATAACTCCCGTCTTTCATCGTTAAACGGAATTTCAAAATTCCTTCCCATTAATTTATTTTTTTCATAGTCTATTTTCGCCCCGAACGCGCAAAAGAAATCACCACCCAATAACCCATCCTGTTTAATTGGAAATGAATCCTCAACAACGTGAAATTCAAT
>UELX01005118.1:0-14909 GCA_900480035.1 Eupelmus urozonus | reverse complement strand
ACAGTATTGTGTTTAATTATTATAAAATTTCAGTTAAACGAATCAAAAGAAAAAAAAGAAACTATGAATTAAAGTTCCAAAAATTTGTTTTAGCAAGTATAAAAAAATGGCATAGAGCGCGCGTAGCGCGCTTGAATTTAGCTAGTAACAAAAATATACTCTTATAGTAAGATTACAGTAAATCATACTACTTGATTCAGTAAATTTTCGAGTTAATGCCAGAATATGAATCATCAGCATTCGATAGACATTATATGTTATCTTCTTAATGATAGTATTCGTGCATTTAAGAATAAAGTATGATAGGCAATCAATGCAAGATATGGTAATTCAAATATACCATTTTTCCATGCACTTCTTTAATTGCTAGTATTTATAATTACTAGCCCGCGATTGTGAACTTTCTCTTATAAATCATTACATCATCAAGTACGTAAATTAATCAACACGCGAGCCAATATCTTACTCATAAAGTTTATTCATAAATTGAAATCTAAAAACGTACACAGAATGTAGAAAAAATAACAATAAAGTATTTATCCGACTCACTCTACAAAAGTTTAAACTATTTTTCTTTTTAACATTTCCAGTGGCTCGTGTTACGAGGGCCAATGGCAGAACGGCAAGCGACATGGGCTCGGGATGGAGACGCGAGGTCGCTGGCTGTACAGGGGCGAATGGACTCAGGGTTTCAAAGGCCGTTACGGCGTGAGACAGTCCACGACCTCCACGGCCAAATACGAAGGCACCTGGTCCAGCGGCCTCCAAGACGGTTACGGTTCCGAGACATACGCCGACAGCGGTAAGTTCTTTTTTTCATCTTTATCTTTCTTATTATTCTGGAAATGTGATTTGCACTGGGGTAAGGTGCGATGGAAGATGATAGTTATTTATTATTTCGGACTTTTGAATATTCTTGTGAAGAGGTTGCTTTTTTATGAGAAGAATCGAGCTTATGTCAATAAAAAATGTATGTGTGAATCAGAAAGATGGCATTTTTTATTGGGGTGATTTAGTACTATTTAAATCTGAGTTTTTAATACAAAGCATTTTTAAACATTATTTTTGTATCATTGCATATAAATAATTATTAAAAATTAACGAGTAATTTACAAAAGTATTGTTTCGTGTTTATGAAAAAGGGTTTTTCACATTACCTTTTACAATAAATATGTTGGATTTATTCACGGCATAGATCTTGTCAATATTGCCTAATTTATTTGTATTTATTTAATTTAATCGTAAGAATAATAATTCATGCAATTTCCATACATAAACTCGATTCACATCTTTTACCATAGTTAACTTAAGAACAACAAACCTGTCAATTTTATTTTTTATACACGGCCATGTAGAGATATATGGTGATGATCCACACAAAACGTAAACTATTCGTATAGAGGTTTTTTAGACAGTCGCTTATTAATAGATTACCTCTGAAAAGACATTAAATCCGAGTCTCAAGTATACCGGGTTATTGGATAGTTATGAGAGAGGAGATGACAGTAGCCCAACAGCAGCAGTGGAGCGCTAAATTTGAATCGCGCATAGGGGCCACGCATTTTCTATATCGCTTAGTGCTAATAACTTCATAGGAATTCGTGATACCTAATTTTTTCCTCCCTTTAGTAATTTCTAAATTAAGAAAAATGATTCTCCTTGTTTACATCTTGTATACTTTATAAAAAATAACTGTTAAATATTTCAGTATAAAGCGCTACATTATTACACTATTTAACATTGCAGGAAGCTTAGACTTAAAACTACCAATATAAAAATGAATAATTAATTAACACGTAAACCTATAGAATATTTTAATTACAAGCAAACTAGAAGTTAAAAATTCAATTTTTACTAATTTATTAAACCAATACTTCCTGCTTCTAAACAGAGTTCAACGAGCATTTGACTTCGAAACATTATAACTTCCAAAAAAATCCAATAACAAACATATCAAAATGAGAAAAAATCAAATACTTAATACTCCAAGCAGGAAAAAAGAAAATTCAAACCATCCTCAGCTAAACGTGATACAGAGAGGAAACTTGGGCAGATATACACTCGAACGAAATCTCTCGGAAATCCCAGACGGATAAGAGAGCCAGAGTGAACGGCACAGCCGTGCGTGGGCTGCGAGAGCACGCCGAGTAAATAAATCGTATAGGGTTCGTTAGGGTCTGCGATTCGGAATAAATAAATGAAAAATTTCGATTCGGGTGCAAACACGTGTCCAAATCCTAACATCTCCTTCTTGGGATTAGTCACTGAGTCTGTGTCTGTACATGTTTTTTCTTCTCGGCTTTGCGCGAGGGAGATTCAGGAATTCGTTTCATGCTCCTTTTAAATCTGGTATTCGTGAAATTTCTATTCTGGTCTCGAAAAGTGATAATGAGATTAATTTACACATTTATATGGATTATTGTTTATTCAAGTTTTTGAATTATAAAGCTTGCGTGATTAATTAACAGTAATATATCATCGATAATAAATAGTTTAATAGTTTAAGTTAAACGTAGTTAAAGCAAGATTTGCAACTGATAAAAGTTTTAATAACGGTAACATGATTTAGTTTGTGTAACGTACGATAAGTACTTTTTTCACTGTTTGCGGAAAACGTTTTAATTTTATCTTTACTTCTTTGGTTGATTGTTCAAGATAACATCAAAAAGGATTTATGATGTAAACTGCATTAATTGCGGTTATAAATTTGTCGTTAAACAAAATAGTGCTTTCCTTGCATAATATCAGAATAATTTTAGAAAAGAAAGTAACAAATTTTACCCTATATTTGATATGAAAAATGTTTTTAAATCAAAAAATGTTTTTAATTCAATATTTTAACAAAATTTTTTCTTAAAAGCTTTGTATGCTGCAGGGTATTTGTATACATTTTCATGCGTCACTATTGAATTGATATAGTTAAAATTATGATCATTTTTATAATATTTTTAAAATTTCAGATTTTATTAGCTTTTAGGATCGTGTCTGCTCACAGATAAATTATTGAATTCCTATTGTTTGAAAAAAATGTATCTTGTGGTCATAACGCATTTTAATACATTACTTACTTCTAGTTCAATTAAACATTATTTATAAAAATTCAATAAAGTTAAATAAAGTTAAAATAATGAACTTTTAATATTCAATATTTACTTAAATTCTATATAAAATAAAATAAAATAAAGATGAAATTTTTTCATGTTTGTCTGCCAAAAGTGCCCGAATATTTAATTTTCATAAAGCTCGCAATGAAATCATCCATCTCTATTCCAATCGAAGCAATCTGGATCAACCAGATTTGAGCCCAACGTACTTATTCCACATAGCATAATGTAAGAATCGATGCCACCCATACACACACACGCGCAAACACATACGGACGCACACGCACAGATACACTTGCAGCTTCGGGCGCTACGTTTATTTTACGAGAGTAGCAGAAAGCGCGTCCAGACAGCGAACAAGCGGGCTTATCTAAGCAAGAAATTTTCGTCTCGCGGCTCCGGTTTGATGGCTCGGCTAGTCGGCAGATAAGTTTTATTGCCGCTCTCGAGCTTCTTTATTTAGCGCGCGCGCGTGGAGCCGTCTCTTTTCGAATTTCGCGCGTCGACGGATCGTAGGTAGCGCGCGAGACGATCACAACGAGCCCGATGACGCGTGGATTTTCGCGAGAGCTGCGCTTTGATTAGTTTCGCCCGGATTACGTGGATACGGTTTATATACGCGGGCTTAGGGGATAGCAGCGAGATGAGCTTGCGAGCTAAGTTGTAACTTCTATCGAGGATATCTGACCTAGTTGGATTTTATCTGCGAATGAAAAGCCGTTAAGTGCATTCTGTTTACTTTTTGAAAGGGGTTCAACAGTTCTCTTCGTGGACGAATGGTTTATCGTAAAATTCTTAATGCCTTGATGGAATTTGTAGATGCTATATATACAAAAGATATATAGCACTGCTTTAGATGATTTGAAGAACACTTTGAAGTAGTTATTCATAGAGTCTGTTTACAATTTAGGTTCTGTCTTTATCATTTTGTACTTCGTTGCAATAACGACTAACAGTCAGTCAAATGAAAAAAATTTCCTTTTAGAGATGATTTTTAAGGATTATTTTTGTATTTAGAATCTTTAATAGAGCTTGTTGAAATGGCTTTCAAAAAATATCTTTGTTTAACTTTCCTATGGTACAGCAAATGTTTACTATCATATATCTTGACACGAGTACCTAATTTAATAGAAACTAGCCACATTTTACTCATCAATAAAATAATAGGAGAAAAATGCTCAAATACATACGAAGGTATCCAAACTTTTTGAATCTCCTTAACATTGCCCTTGAAATTCTCAAAGAATCAACGTCACTCTAAACCCAATGGAAAAATCAGCCATCCGAGCAAATCGACGTACACGCACATACACACACACCCTCGCTGTCCATGGTATTATAAAAACCGCAAAGGTACCTGAGTGTAAACTTGCTAAGCAGAGCTTTATATCTGCCTCCCCCCGTTACAAGGCAGCATTAGCAGCGGCAGCAGTCGTGGCGCTGGCAGCACGTGGTGAGGCAACCGAGTATCGCCTTTATTTATAAATATCGCAACTCCGGCAACGAGAGCGGCTTGCCTGCGCTTGTGCTTTTTAGAGGCGCTCGGAACACCGACGACCAGAAAGGAGAAAGAGAGACGGAACGCTCTAATTAAATTTATCGAATCGCCACTTGTTTTTAATACAATGAGCATTTAGCGCAAGCTGCAAGAATGGGGGCTCAACGATTTTACGAGGAAATAGCAATTTTACCTCTTGCTTCTTTTGCTTTTCGTACGTAATAAGATAAGGCAAATTTTTAGGAACAGAACGGTTTATGGTCTTCCGTTAATTGCGTTATGCTTGTAAAAAAAGAACACATTCGTCGAGCTTTTTTGTCTTTTGCAAACCGTAATACTTGATAGTAAAAATCACTCTGATTTGCAGTCTATTTTAATTTCTACTCTTCTACTCTAATTTATATGACTATGTATAAAAAAATTCTATAAAAACATTCTAATAGCTAGTCTAAATATTGAAAGGGAAACTTCACCTATTCTACAAGTTTTTCTAGTTCTATATCATATAGTGGACGAAAAAAATGTTGAAAAGGTGATATCGACATGGATATTTTCTTGTTTTTGTAAATTAAGTTTCCAATTACAAACAGGAAAAATATTTTTTTTTATTATTTTTATCAATACTAAAGGATGTCTACCATATCAAAATTAAAAAATTGCAATAATATTAAAATAACATTTTTATTTTTTCGAAAAGATTCGTAGAACAAGTCAAATAATTTCGTTATCTTATATACTTAACTATTTTAATAAAACAATTATCTATTATGTAGACCAAAAATCATACAATGAATAATGAATTATTTTGATGGAATATTTGACTCCAAATGATAAAAAAAATATTTTTAGTTTTATATCATAAATCTCCTATTCCTAGCATTATGATAATAAATATTTTATTATACTATACCTTAATGGTATAAGAATGGTATTTAGTTATATTGATATCTTCAAATTATTAAATAATTCAATCACCTTACATTGTTGACTGTAATTATTATTTTGAGCCTAAAAGATATACAAAGTTTTTGCAAAATTTCGATGTTTAAATTTAGAAGCTAAAGATACTCTAGCAAAATTAATTCCTTGTTCAGTCTTAAAGGCATACGAAATTCACTATGATTTTACATAATGGGGTGACTGAAGAGTAGATGTAAGACATAGTTCTACGTAACAAAAAAAAAAAAAAACTGCACTGTAATATTTTAAAATCTGGAATTTATCTTATTTTGTGATAAGGAGAAAAAATTTCCTTTTGTTGATCTATGCGAACCATGGTGTTATTTATTTTACAAAATTACATTTGTCGACGTTTCGGGGGGGTTAATAACCTCTCTATTCATGACTTTAGTAATTGTAAAAGTACGTATGCCGCATTAAAATTTTGCACAAGCCTCGAAAGAGGGTGGAGTCAAAAATTTCAGCTTCACGACCGCGAACGACGCGTTGTAGAGGATCGCCATAATTACTTTTATCGAGATCGACATTTCGTTCTCAAGAAAGTTTCTTTACGGCCAGCGAATGATAACTGCTTTACTTATTACTAAATTTATATTATAAAGTCATAATTTCATATTAATTTCTAGAAATTAAATGTCTCTAAGACCAAAATAATAGCATTTTTCTACATCCTTAGGTTTCGAAAGATATCTGTAAAAGTCTTATAAAAACCACGATCCAAAGACCAGAACTTTCCCTTGCATATAAGCTAAAGATTAGTTTGAACACTTTCAGTTCGTTATATACACAGTTTGGAAATAACAAAAACTCACTTACATTTCTGTTATTTTTAATTTAAAACTTAATTTATAGAAAAATAGTACATTACACACCTAGGGAGCAAAAGTAAAGAATGTCCCAGATCGCATAATAATTATTGTCACCCGAGCGGAAGGCAAAGCCTGAGGCGTTCTTTATTTGCTCCCGTGTATACTATTTTTTTGCCTAGCGAGGTCGAAATTACAACTTTTGTAATCGGGCGCCGTGAAGAAGAGTGGTACTTTCGCCCCGCTAGGGAAAAAAGAAAATACGTTGATATCGCGTTGACAACATTATTTTTGTCTATTATACAACCCACATAGACTGAGATAAAACTTTCAGGACTGATGAAACCGAACATTGTCTTCCCAACAGTTTTTGGAGCCGCTAATGGGATGTTTTTACGTAGTTTTCCTAATACACGCTAAAGGGGCATTCTGAGAAAGTGAAGAAGCGCGAATATCGCTCGCGGAGTCGTATCGGCTAGACGCCACGGCGCCTCACGAAGCCTGCACTTTTACTACTGCGGGCGCGCTCTCTCTCTCTCTCTTTTCTCTGGTCGCTATCTATATAGCTTCACGGGTTTGTTCTTCTAAACGTACGCGTCGAGAAATGTAAATCTCTCTTTTACGACTGTCCCTCTTTTTGTGATGGAAAAGTGAGCGCAATGTCGAAGAAGCTTGCTTGCAGTTGCTGAGATGGAGGAAATCTCGAAATAGAATAAAGAGCCAAGCTAGTTAAGCGAGCGGGACGCGCTCGAGCGAGACTGATAAGACTGAGTTTCTTTGGTTTATTCGGAAAGATGGATTATATGATCACGGCGTTGCGGTTATTCTTGATAGATTTACTTACTTTTTTATTTACCAAATTAGAGTTTATTGTCTTTTTGATTGATTTTTTAGAGCCCCTAGTAGAAATGATTCATAACCATTTTAAATAGGTTAATTTCTACGGGGATCTTTTGAATTCATATATGTTTGTTAGATAAAAACTACAAGTTTGATATCTGGACAAACTACTGCTAATGTTTACAGAAAACTACACCATCTGTTACGTGCTTTAATGAAAGTTTCTATTTACGCAAACACTTTTTCTAACTTCTTATCCGAGGCATTAAGGAATAAATATATAGATATTTATGAGTAAGGAGTTGTGAAAGGGGGGAGTAAATAACTTCACGGAATATTATATGGGAAACCACAAATTATAATGGAACTTTTCTAAACAGCATATTCTGTCAGTTTCTTGTAAAACATAAAATCTGTAGAAAAAATTTTTCCTGTTGATCTAATTAATGTTTATACGATATAATTTTTGGGTTCCCGTTTAATATTCTGTATAGATTTCTTGCTCACCCTTCCACTAGGCCTTAAGTGGTTCGAACAAATTTTCATTAACAGGATAAAACATTAAAAACAAAACTTTTTCTATTTTATCTTTCTCCGTATTTTTCACGAATAAATTATCGCAGCATTGAGGCGCAGCCTCCCTAAAACCATATAAATTTCTTCTTCAAGACGGAGCATTCCGTGAGGTCAGTAATGCAATAACCTACCAGTATCCATCCCCCTTTTTCCAGCCTCATATACGCGCCAAGAAAATAATTCCACCGAAATGCTTAGATAATTTAACAAGCCTCCGTCCATAATTTCTGCATTACACACCCTCTTTTCCTCGAGCTATAACCTAGGCTCTTGGCAGACAATACACTCGAAGCGAGTGATTAATCCATCTCTTCAAGCGAATGCTTAGTAGTATGAAGCAAACAAAGGGCGAAACGGGCAACAGCTGTAGACTGATTTGTTGTTCTCTATGACTGTTCATAATATTCTGATGCTTTTCGCTGAGCGAATGATATATGGTGTCTAGCATTTCGTGTACTTAATAAAGCGTGAATTTATTTTTAATTTGATTTCTTATTTTGGACGAAATATTGACTTTTCTACTTATGCTTTCAAATTTTTCTCCATCTTCCTTATTCGAATCCAATTTTCATGTCTTTACAATTTCCAAACAAGAAAATTATATCAGTATTTTTAAAAAGTCAACCAGTGCCAATTATAAGGCAACGTGCCCCAACAACGCAGTAGCCATACCTCATTACCCAATCTCGCATTGTCCCAAATCAAAGCCTCCAGGCCCGTTACATCATTCCGCACGAGCGATCGTTCCTGCCTAGCAGCCTCTCGATAAGCAATCTAGCCAGGCGCCTCGGCTATCAGGGCTCTCTCTCTCTCTCTCTCCCTCTCTGGCCGCTTTCTCGCCCCGCGCGCACGCGAGAGAGCTAGTCGTGTGCGTATCTGGTGCGTAAGCCGGCTCGCGGGTTACCGAAATACCCGGCCGCGCGCGGCTAATGGCCGGTCCAGCGCGCGCGCGCGCGCACGGCAGGCCGGGCGGCAGCACTAACACACGTTCGATTTGCACGTGCAACGCGGACGGCCGAGCAATGTGCACATAAGCAGAGTAAGAGAGAGAAGAAGGAGAGAGAGAGAGAGAGCTCTTGGCCGCGCGCGCTATTTCAGGCAGACCCGGCCGCCGGTGGCTGTCGCCTCTCTCTCTCTCTCTCTCTTTTTCTCTCTCTCTCAGCTGAAAAGGTGCCTGTAAAATTGTAAAGCAATAGGTGCGGCTGAGGGGAAAGGAGGTTGCGTAAAGTATTGAGCGTTTGAAAATTTCTTTCGGATGGTTGCATTTTTTATGGATTTTCAGATGATTCTATGGTTAGAGTGGGATTCGATCCTTTTGGGGAATCGATGGTTCAAGTATTATTGGTAGTGAAAAGATAAGATTTAATATTCAAGCATTAATGAACAGATTGAAACTTATGCAATTAATACATAATACTAATGAAATGAAGGATTAAATGATTGTCAATCAATAGACTTCTCAGAAAAAGCTTTCCGCTTACGTTATACAATTACTTCCCATAATAAGTGAATTTCCAAATTTTTGCTTTTAAATAATATCACATATAGAATGTTTTTGTTACCGTAGATGCACAACTCGTTCACAGTCCGAGGCGTCGATCTTCGCGGCTGTGCGATGCTCTCCGTTTTCAGCGAGCTCTCTCCCGGTTAATTGGAGCGTGTTGTCGCGTTTTACAGCAATTAAGGTGATAAATTCACGCGCGCTTATGCGAAGGAAGGGAACGGGAACCCGCTTACTTTTTCCTCTTCGCCCTAACGACTTTGTGCATTAAGGCTTCTTTATTGAAATTTTATGTTATTCAAAAATACTCTGTTATCAAGGTCGTATATTTGCGATGCTATCGGAAGCATTTTTTCTCAGAATTTCGGGAATTTTATGGAATCTTTATTTAGTGCTATGCGTAACGGTAATATTATTTGAATTATTAATCAGAATTTCATAACGGAAAGCAGCCACAAAGTAAAGTAGAAAAACTTTTTTCGTTTTATGATTTTTACTATCTTTGCCGTTTTTATCATTTTCTCAAGTAGAAAATGCCATATATGGTAAGACTAATATATAAATTACAGGTTACAAGCCAGACCTTTCAGATACTGGAATCATGACCTTCCTTTTTCTAATTTAAAACTACAGAAAAGAAAGAAAAATGAGATTATCGACCGCGCGTGAGAGGAAAAGAATCTATATAGCACAAAGGTCTCTGCAGTGTTACAGTAATTAAGACTGCAGCGTACCTTATTAATCAGACTTACGTTTTATCCCGATGTCGTCTGGGGGAATATCCGGGCTCGTGTTATCCGTTACCTAAAACAGTGAATTGAGCTTAATAAGTGGAGAAAATGTAGAATGTAGAGTTAATGATATGGCTAATTAGTTTTTTTATTAATATTGATCAGGGACATTGCATTTTCCTACTTGGCCGAGTTTAATACTGATAACATTTAGTGACAATTATTATCTGTGCTATTACATCTTATATTTTAGAAAATATGATTAAAACAATTGTTTCTCATTAAAAAATCACTGCATCAGAAATACAATTAAAACATTTAATGATATTACGTATATGAGAAGCTTAGAGGACAAAACAAGAAAGTTTTGAACCTAAACTTATTATTTCATAAATCATTTTTATTTACTTTACAAAACATACGTTTCTGTTTTCACGGAAGTGCAAACTCAAACAGTTCTAATTGCTTGAATAATTCCGCACGTGTCATATACTTCATGAACAACGACTTTTAATTCCATCTAATTAACATCAGCAAACAGCGATTAAAATATTCAAATTTCGATTTCGAATTTTTTTTCTCTGCAGCCAGCGCACAGCTGCTATCTAATCTTAACCTGAAATCCGATAACGTCGGTCGCCTCGATACTTCAGCAACCGATGGCCATTAATTATTTTGTTATACACGTACCGAGCCGAGCGTGAGTGAGCGAGATGGCCGAGAGAAAGAGAGAGAGAGAGAGAGAGAAAGAGCGAGAGAGAGAAGTATATTCAAGAGTAGCAGTAGCCGGGGAGTAGAAGAGACTAAACTGGCTGTGAGGGCGAGCCTAGTAGCAGACAAAAGAAGAAGCGCGCGTTTCCGAGTTGACCTCAATATAATGCGCGGGTGAGATGCAGAAGAGCCGACTCGTGCTCGATTCGCACGTGCCAATTCGTTATTAAACGGGAATTTTTCTTCACTCTTCGCTTGTCGAGCAAGAGTGTCTTGGGCTAACCGAGACCGAGACGGCGATTGTGTATACGTTTCTCTCTCGAAGAGGGAGAGAGAGAGAGAGGGAGGGAGAAAAAAGAATGCGCTGCACTCTCGAGAGCTAGCTGGGCGGGAGGCCGAGCGCTGGCACATATATACAGAAGGACACTTATTACTTATTGTGCGAGAGCTCGCGGGGGGCACTAAAAATAAATGACTGAAAGCTCTCTCTCGCTTGCTCTCGTAAGCGCGAACGAGCGCTGGAGAGGAAGGAAAGTTTTGCGAGAGGGAGCGAGAGAGAGAGAATGAGACAGAAATGTGAGGAAAATGAGCGGAAAGTTACTTGCGGAATGTGGATTAGAGATCGTTTTCGTGCTCTTTTTTATTTGGATGATTAACTGGGAAAAATTTTAGAGGAAGGGTGACGGATATCTTTAAGTGTTCGGGTTTTTTTATTTTTGCTTACCGCAAGGTTTACTTATTATGATGTTTGGATGAATATTTTTGATGGATGTCAATCTAAATTAATTTGTGATAGAAAGTTTTTTGAAGAATAAATGATAATAATAACCAGTATTATCCAAAAAATTATAGCTCGGTTTAATTTCTTATTCCAAATACTTATTCTGCAATAGATTAGAAAAATTTGTATTTCAAATAACGTCTAATTCATAATTATCAATTTCGAGGTACTAAAATATAAGGTATCAAATCAAAATCTCAACGCGAGTTTCATACTCAATTAAATAAGTCGAAAATTCTTATTTATTAACAAAAAATAAACCAATTGATTTCTCTTCTAATTACCATAGTCCGATCACCAATAAAAAGTCATTCGCTAAGCCCCGTAGACAATCAAAAATTAAGCAGCCAATAATCAGCAATAAAACGAGTTCAACAGCCCGTGCAAAAAAATGGCCAAACCGACAGCTCGTAAAATAGCCAATCGAGCAGCTCTCCCAGCACTTCCGGCCCCGGCGCAGCGCCGTTATTTATAAATATAAAAATCTATTTTCCGTCAGTCGCACCCTCTCCTCTGCCTGGCCGTGCGTAAGACAAAAAAAATTCAACTCATTCGCAAGCTCCTCTTGTCCCGAGCTCCATAAGCACTGATTCATCAAAGCTCGCTCGCGTGCTCTCCTTTTACCGCTAATTTCGCACGCGGATGCGCGGTACGATCCGATCGAGGCATTCCATTGAGAAGCGAGCTTTCGCGATGCGCTCCGCTGCGTAAATAAACGCCGTCACTGCTCGCGGGGCTGACTCAGGGGCGAGTTTTTTGAACGAGCCGATATTAGGCGGCGAGGCTCGCGCTTCTAACGAAATTCGAGGCATTTTTAGACGGAGGTGTCACGAGCAACGCCTTGAAAAGTCGTCGATTCGTATCGGCTTTTCCTAGGCTAGAGAATGATGGATATGGATAGATTTTCGGTTTGGGATCTGCGTTTGTTTTGGATGACTGACTGGCTAAATTTGATTTTTAATGCTGCTTGGGTAGGCGTCAGAGCGTGACTCAAGCGCGAAAGGGACTTTCTCGGAAATATTGAATGAAACGGCTTACTACGAATTAACAGTAGTAGTTTCTTCGGCTTTATAAGTAATCAAATGACAGGAATTTTTAAAATAGACCGGGAATGCATTAGCAAAGTCTTATTCATTTATTTCTATTGATTACGTTTTGTAGCTATTTTGACTTTCCTCCTCTTTTTTCTAGATTAAGTTTGTCTTGGTGCAAAAATAATTGTTGGTTTATTTAGGTATTTCCTTCTGAAATTGAATAAGTTAACGTACTCATAGATATGTAATAAAATTCAATTGTCTGGTCTTAATGTCTGTTATCACTGAAAAATGTATATTGAGACAAATTTTAATAAATTCTCAGAAGGAAGTTTCAGAAGTGAAAGAATGACAACAGGAAGTTAAAAGATATTTTAAAATCTGTGTCAAATGATAAAAAAATTAATCTTTCTAACAATCTATTCTTTAGTTCTTTATATTTTATAATGATATTTTAAGCAGTAAAAAATCAGTTTAAGCTAAT
Organism: Eupelmus urozonus; assembly: GCA_900480035.1. Lineage (NCBI taxonomy): Eukaryota > Metazoa > Arthropoda > Insecta > Hymenoptera > Eupelmidae > Eupelmus > Eupelmus urozonus. The sequence goes on along the minus strand of UELX01005118.1, from coordinate 1,883 downwards.
GTAACATTTTATTCACGATCTTGAAAATTTAAAATATATTACAATTCTTAATTAATAGAATTATAGAAGAAAATCTGATATTTGAAACAAACAAATTTCCATCTAAAAATTCTGACATTTAATAAAATTCAACTAAAAGATCAGATTATCAACAAGAAAAATATTAATACCATCCGTATATTCCAGGTACATACCAAGGACAATGGCTGCGAGGTATGAGGCACGGTTACGGAGTGCGGGCCTCGGCGCCGTTCGGCTTGGCGTCCCATTACAAACCCTCCAGCAAGGTTAGGGCGTCGTTGACGTCCCTGAGGAGCGCCGAAGGCGCTCCCCCGGGCACTGCACCGACGCCCGAACCTACGGACAGGCGGGATCGCCGCGTCGACGATAGCAGAGGAGGATTCGTGCTCAAAGCGAGGAGCGACGATCCGCCCGCAAGGCGGAAGTCCCTTACTGAGAAGTCCCTCAAGAAGGGAATCCTCGCAGTAAGTATATATTTTCGCTTTTTTTTTTACTCGTTTTAGCTTTCAGATTGGATGATTATCTACAGCAAGATTTTTTAATAGTTGTACTGTTTTGCCAGACTGTTTTCTTTGATAGCAGTCTGTGATAAAATTTGAAAAATGGAGTTGTTTGGTTTCTTGAGAAGAAGAATCTGTAGGGAAGATCGGGGCTAATTGAAAAAGTTATGTTTTTGGAAAGCACTAAAAACAAAGAATAAAAAACATTTCGTAGTGCTGATTTATTGTAAAGTGTTTAAGAATTTTTACATAGCCTGAAATTAAATAAAAAATAAAATACTATTAAACGTTTTTTTATAGATTATTTTTTATTATGACCCTTCTTTGTTAAAGATCTTTACCGTTTTGTAACCATTTTACAGTCAGTTTTTGATCAAGTTAATTTGCTAACGTCATTAAAAAAAGCTTTATTTTTCAAAGAATGCTTCTTTATCTTTTAAAAGGGTATTTAAGAAATATGTCTTTTTATGAATAAAGTATACTTTGGAAACCAGTTTTTAATAATTATAAAGCCAACGCGCTACGTGCGCCTTGTATCTAACCTAACCTAAAATATATTTCCGCGCTCATTCTAAACGACCAGTCAGAGTCGAGCCTATAGAGGATTCAACTTCCTGTGATGCCCTTTTTAAGAGATGAATAATCATTGTAAATAATTAAAAAAATATATATTTATTGAAAAATTTCAATATTGAATTAAAAAAAATTTATAGTAGCGTTTTTAATATTTACCTTTATTAAATTAAGGTGACGTAAAGTCCATCATGTCATCGAGAATACAGGAATTTACTTTGAATTTTCAATTTTTGCTAAATTTCTCGAATTCAACTCAGTGATTGAAAGAAGAAAAACACCGTGACGCTGTCGTACTTTTCAATAATATTAAATTAAATTAAATCATATCATATGCTTATAATTCTTTAAAATAATGCTAAAAGTATATAGTCAGTTAAACTACAAAACATGCTCCATAAATAAGTGTAAGAATGATCGATTTTTATAAAAAATATTTAAAGTTCTATAGTATATATGATTTTCTTACTTGATCTTATTAACCATAAGATGCTCATTATAGTATCTTAATAAAGGATTATAAAAAAAAGAACAAATAAAGATTTTTTAGAATCTAAAATGAGTTAGTGGTGGGTTTTATTGACACTATTCAAATGAATTTAATTATAGAAAATAATGTATTGATTGAAAGCTTTTTATAAATGAAAAATGTACAGTTTTAGTATTTTTATATGAATAATTTGATGTGGAATTAATTTTCATATCATACTACACTAACCAGGAGAGTGTCACACCTTCGGGTCTCAGATCTTAATGAAACTTTGGGATATGTTTTTAGGCACTAAAAAA
>UELX01005117.1:0-14914 GCA_900480035.1 Eupelmus urozonus | reverse complement strand
CATTTACAAAAATTTGAAATTTAGTTTCATAATGTGTATTAATAATGTATTAAGATTAAAAACATTTCTAACAGTGTATACTCGCTATCGCGCGTAAGCTTCGTAGTTTGAAGGTATTATATTGAATTGGTGTGATGAATTATCGATGATATTTGTTTTTTTAAATAATATTTGGTTGTTTTTATTTTTAGGAAGAATAGTAAAAATTATTTAGATTTACTTTAAATGAAAAAGGTTTTTAATAGGAAGTACATACGACTTTTATAACGCCGATCTAAATTTTTTTAGATATATTAATGTAAAAGCCCTATAAGTTCAATCGAATAAAAATAATTTGCATTTAGCTAATCTTTTCTTACCAATGTCAAAAAAAAAAGAAAGCTCAAACTGCTTAACCTTCAAAATCTCAATCCCCCAAAACAAGTCTGAAACCCCCTCAAAGAACCCATCAAACCCAATATCCCCAACAAAAAACTCAATCCAATCGAAGAATCAATCAAATTTCTCCACCGTGTGTGGCGCTCCTCATCACCATCACTCCGTAAAAAGCGCATCGGCGAAAACAACTTTCCTCCATAAAAAAAAAATCCACCATCCGCTGCAACGTTCGTTTAGCTAACGCGCGTCTCGCAACAATAGCTGCCGGTAGTCCTACAAAAAAAAAAAGAAACCAGCGCCGAAGAATAAGAAAGCGGCTCTCTTTTGAAGGCCGCAGGTGGGGAGCTCGGCAGGCAGGGATTTTGCGCTAATAAGCAGCGCTAAGCCTGCTTCTCCTCCGGCGGTGATTATCGATTTATCTGGCGCGCGCGCGGCCGCTGCAGCGTCGGTGCAGGATTACGCGCGCGAGCGCATCTAGACGCAGGAGAGAGAGAGGAAATTACCTGCGGGACGCGAGTACCAGCCGGCCACCGGCCGCGAGTTATGGACAGAGCGCTTTGTTGAATGGTATGGGTGGAGGGGAGGGGGTTGGGATCTTTTGGAATTGGCGGGATTGGATGGGGTTTGGCGAGGTAGGAGATTGGAGATTTTTTTTGGTTGTTTGTTGGGGATTTGGGTTTTAGGATTTTTAATTTGTTGAAGTAGGGGGTTTGAGAATTGTTTGTAATTCTGTTGATTAGTCGAGGGGTTTAAGGTAACTTGTTAACAAATAAGTAACAGATTACAACTGATAATTTTACATTTTAATGTTACCACTATAATTAATTTTTACATAATAATTTCAAAATAAAAACTGGCGACCAAAAGTTGCAATGATAATTGAAACCTAAAGATATTTATGTTTTCATGAATTTTTTTATCTAATTTGCATTATAAATATTAAATTAAATAAATTAGGCTTTAACATTATAACTTATTTAAGCATAAATTCACTAACACAATCATGACTATTCAAAATCTTGATTCATCGAAAACTTATTTTAAAATTCCAGAAATTCATATTAAAAATTTCAAAACAGCACCAATCATTCAAGAAGCACCTCATCACCCTCCGCAGCAACCATTTCGCCGCTAACACTAATCACGTAAGTACAGCATCAGCGCGTCTAATAGCTCGCGTAAAAAGCATTACTCTTACGGCTCTCGCTCTAGAAGCCGAATCAAACGTGCATTTCTAAATTAAACCTTAGAGAATTTCATCATCGAGCCCCGGCATCTCTTCGCCATTTCAAAAATTACTCGAAAACGCGCCACCCCAGCCGCCTAAGAGTGATTAAACCGCAAGATTACGCGCGCGCGCAAATAGAATAAAGAGGCTCGCCGGCGGCGCGGGCGACGAGTGGAAAAAAAGGCGCGAATCTTCTCGCGCGGAAAGTGCGAGCGCCTCTTCCGGCAAATGAAAACGCGCCAGAGGTGGGAGAGAGAGAGAGAGAGAGAGAGAAAAGGAAAAGTCGTCGGGGGAAATGTGTGCGGGCTCGTGTAGTGTAAACGTACGGCGGAGAAAAGAAGGCGTCTTGGCGAGAGCGTGGGTGTGTGTGTGAGAGAGTGTGTGTGGCGCATGCGCGTGAACGGCGCCTCCCTTGAAACAATGCGCCGACCAATCTCCGAAGACAAAGGGCCGGCCGGCCGATTGGTCGGCAGCCAATCTTGGCTGAGGAGTCGAGGAGCTGCGAGAGGGAGAGAGAAAGTGTGCGTGTGGGTAGAGAGAGGTTGGGTAGAGGGCGATGGGGTCTGATGAGGGGTCTGTAGAGGAGAGGTTTGGGGCCTTGCGGATAAGGAAAGAGGTGATGTGTTTAGGATTGAATTGATTTTATTAACTAGTGTTTTGTTTGATAAGGTAATAATTTCGTAAGTGATGTTGTTAGACAAAATAAAGTGAAGATTGAAAATTAAGTTTAGATGCTTGACGTTAATATTGTAAAAAGTTATTTAATTTTTATTTGATCAACCGTAATCATAATAGTAAGGTTCTATTATGATTACAATTAATTGAACTTTGGAGTTTGTCAACAAGAGAATAATTAATATTAATTATTGATTAATTACAATTAATAACATTAAAATTTTTTTTAAATATTACAAATTTAGTAAGAATTAAAGAAAAATTGGAAAATACTCAAGTAAGTTACTATGGATAAAAGAATTTTTTTATATTTTAGTTCTAATAAAAATAATTTTGAATCTATCTCAACATGTTTGTCTTCGCAAGCAAATTAAAACTAATATTCATATAATATCGTTCTCACATATTTTTCTATTTGAAGCAAGCTTCAGTTTGTATTATAAAAGTAGCTCACATGTTTAATAAAACGTTGATAGTCTAGCTCACAGAAAGTAATATATTTAGTTCTATTCATAAAATCAAATAAAGCAATATCAAAATTCAAAATAAGACTAAAAATTGATTTTCAATTAATAATGGAAAAACTGTAAGTTCAAACCATTTATAAATTTGCAAACCGTCTAATCTTCCACCACCTCACTTTCCATCGCTCCACATCAACAAATCCCTCAACCCAAAAAAATCTCTCCATCACGCCCGCAACAATAAAAATCAATCACCCCTCTCCACACCCCCATTAAAAATCGATACCAACCGTCAACTGACCGTCGCATTATACCAGCCGACCACCATCAAACTCTCCTTCTTTCTCTCCGCGCTCAGCCTCTGCGTCATTTTCTTGCCTCCCTCGCGCGAGCGCCGCGGCGTAATAATGGCTCCACCGGAAACTCGAGCACGCGTGACCGCCAGACGGATGCATTAGACGCACTTCCGGCTTCTGCCCCCCCCCCCCCTGCTCTTGCTCTGCACGCGGCTGAGCGCCAATCTTGCTGGAAGCGAGCGTCAATTTCTCGACGTGCGCGCGCTCTCGATGATGGATTTAACGATCGGCGCTTGGTTGAGCGGGAAAATTTAATTGGCCGAAGGTGACGCTGGATCGGTTTATCGACGATTCTTCCTTTCGGTTTTTGGCCAAACGTTTATTTTATGACTAATGGTTTACTACTCGCCCTTCGAAAAACGCGCCTTACTACTAGTTTTGCGTCTCGCGCAAATCTACATATACGAAAAAATAAAAACATCGACTAGGAATCCATCAGCCGAGCGCGCATCTCGAATGCAGAAGGATGCGCCAGCTCTCCGCCAGGGGAAGCTCCTGCCTGATCTAATAACGAGGAGAGCATCGCGCGCGTCTCGGGATTTCATTTTCCTTTAGAGCGAATCGATCGCGGCGTCTTTTCCTCGCTCTGCAGCGTCGTGTCTCATCTGCTCGAGGCGCGAGGAAAAAGCTGCTATCACAATATCTAGCGTGGGTGGGAAAAAGCTGACTGCTGCGCGGTTTATTTGGAGAAAACGTTGTTTAACGGGGGACGCGTGTGGATTATAAAGATACAAAAATTTTTGGCTTGGTACAGCGTTGAAGGAATGAATGGTATTGAAGAAAGTATTGTTGTAAGAGTAAAACTTTGTAAATGGTTTTCGAATAGTAAAATTGATTAATTCTTCAAAAGAAAAGCGTTAAAATTGAAATACAATTAAAAGCGCATTCATTCTTAACACCGCAGTTTCCAGCACTACATATTATTCCAAACGCCCCAGAAGCCGGCAACAATAAAAACAGTTTTCCCGGCGCGCAACTATAAATTCCGTTACAATTACACCGACAAAGCAGCACGCAGCAACGAATTCCCAGAGAAAAGCTTAAATAAACAGCGCCCGCAAATCAAACGGTAAATAAAAAGCGCTCAGTCAATTTTCGAGCGAGCTTAAAAAAGTCACTAGCAGCAGCGCTCCGCGCTCGTTTTTCTACGTGTACGAATGTACAGCCGACCAACTCACTCTCTCAGGTCAGCGATAAATCGCGAAAACGGCGATTCTCCGTGTACGCTGCTAAAAAAAAAGGAGGAAGCCCGCGCGGAATATCGCCTCAAATATTCATGAAGCCGGCGCGCAGCCCGGCCGATTTTCGCGACGTTTTTTTTCCTCGCCCTTTTCCTAGTATTTCTGCGCTGTTTGTTTTATCCTGCCGCGTCACTTTCCCCGCGCGCGCGCGAGCTTTTTCTCGATTTTCCAATATAATTCTCTCCAGGCTTTCGGCGCTCGCTGCTGACCAAAGGCTTTTTCTCTCGCTCTTCTGGCTGTGCGCGCGTGGCTCTGTACTTTTTCCTCTGCACAAACGCACGCGTACAATTACTTTGGGTGTATGGAGCTTTTTTTGTGGATTCTTTTTTCGACACTCCTTTTCGGCTATCTCGCATTTTCTTGCTGCGCACGCGTGTTTTTCCGCTGTTTTAGAAAATCAACACGAAAATGCAGTGGAGTTTTTCTTTTTCGAGACGGTGCGGATAGTTTTATGTTTGGGAGTGTACGGATAGTTGGGTATTGGAATATGTGTGTGATTTTATTTGTGTAGTGAGCTTGGAAAAGCTGTTTGTTATGAAAAAAATATTGAAGTTGAATAAGAAGATTTATGACATCGTCTTTTCTAGTTCATCAGATTCTGCTGAATAGCTTATACAGAGACCATCGCGCTTATGTTGATGTCATATCAATCCGATCCGCAAATATCAATAAAAAATATATCAATTATATAAGTAATCTTTAGTATTTTAAACGAATTCTAGACTTTAAATACAATAAAATTATACACCGAGCATATTTACTTAAAATGATCCCAAATAAACAAAAAAATAATAATAAACAAACGACAAATCAACAAACATCAACAGTCGCGACAACACCAGGAAAAAAACACTCTCTCGACTCCATTTACCACGATATAAATTTCATCGCCATCTCCCACTGTCTCTCCATTCGGCCTCTTCTCCCGCTCCCTTTCGCTCTGTATATTATCTTCCTCTCCCGTGCAGTGTCCCGCGTCTCTCTCCCATCATTTTTCTCAGTCACGTTGCACGCTGCGCTTCCGCATCTCCCTGTCTCTCTCTCTCTCCTCTCGGCCGAGCTTTTCGCGCGCTCTTTCCGACTGGTGAAAAAAAAATTTTTTAGCAGAGTTTCTTTCTCTCTCGTTGTTTTCCCCGTTCTCTTTCCCTTTTCATGTCGAGTCCGGCCGATAATAATAATGAGTTGTGCAAGGGTTGGTTCTCTCGACGTGGACGTCTGCGATTGATGGGGGAGCTGGTATGGAGAGGATGTTTTTATGGTAATGCGATAATAATATGGGGAAAGATGTGATTGGCGGAATCACGTTGACCGACTCGTGGGTTAGAATGGTTTTTGCAGTTGTTTCCGAATTGAAAGTTAAATAGTTTTTATATCGGTAATCTTATTACTAGTACAATTATTTCTATTAATTAGGTCTTGGTTCGGTATAGCTTTAATACCTAAAAAAAATTTTGAATAGTTAGACCATATAAATTATATTTCAAACGGGATTAACCCAATTGCTATTGTTATATTAGAATAAATATTGAATACTTTATGGCAACAAGAAATTCAGAGCATGTTGGAATTGACTTTATTAATTTACTATATTATTTCCAGAATAAAATATCTCTTTTATTTGTATCGATTTCATTTATTTACTAATAATATATGGCCAGTGGAACAATTTATTACGGTACTATAAGTCTATTACATCTCATTGTCAAGACTGAATCAGTTGATTCATCACATATTTAATCTAGAATTTTTGTCTTTGTTGCACGCAGCCGAGAGAGTTTATTGAGACACCGAGCCGCACAATGAGGCATTTATATTGTTACTTTGACACTTATTAAGGCATTTTTGTCCTACGCATCGGATCTCTGATACACTGCAGCGCGATGAATGGCCCGTAATTTTTACACGTTCAAGTACTCATTGTACTTTCTATCGCCTTGACTAAGCAAAACATTTTATTATTAAAATAACAAATTAATTTATTATTACACCCATCCGTATGAATGTCACGCGATAAACATCGTACCCAGCGCGTCAACAATACAAAAAACTAAACAATGCCAGCTATTTTCGAAATCCAATACTCTCGCACAGCGAGATATACTTTTTTCCAACTTCATCCGCGAGGCGCAACTTGGCGCATCGCCGCGGGAAAAATCGATATTACACAGAGTCCATTATGAAACAAACTTTTTCTCGAAAGGCAGAAAAAGACCGATAGCGAATGAGCCTCGGAATGCTGCAACAATATCGGCTCGCTGCTATTAATGCCCCAGCTCTCCCCGTCGATGTATCGCACGCGCGATGAGAGAGAAAAAAAAAAGCGCGTGGCAAAGTTGCTGGTACACGTGTCGCGTGCGTGAGTACACGGGAAAATGCATAAAAAGCCGCGAGGCTGAGAGAAAGAGACGGCGAGGGCTCGTTATTTATCGAGTTTTTAGTCCACTCCCACGCGCGTGACTGTCAAAGACTACTGTTATTTACCGCTTCCCTAACGAAATAGCGCGACGGGAGAGTGAGAGAGAAAGGTAAAAGAAACGCGCGACTTGCGCTTTTGCGTTTGTCGCTTCCTGTGGGTTTGTGAAATTTTTTCTTGGAATGAGTTGGCGTGCGTCTTTTTTACGTGTATTCTGTAGCTTTCGTTTCTCTGATGGAAATGTTGAAGGTATATTTGAGTTTACTGATCGGAGGTGAGTGATGTAAAACATAATAGATAAAATGTTGCGATTGTTTTGACTGCAACTTTCAAATGCAGTAAAGCAAATCGTTTGTCAGACTTACACAACCCGTTTAGTCCTACTGTTTAAATAACTCGCACGATATTTCCTCGATTACACGATCCTAAAAAGCCCTCTCCGCAAAGCTTTAATCCCTCCCAAGAAAAAAGAACCAAGCGAAAAAATCTATAAAAACAAACAGCGGCTAAAGCCAACTTCCAACCCTTCCAACTTCAAACATTACGGGCCGCGCCGACATCTTATATACAGCGTCCTCTGTCTCAGCTCTGGAGCCAGGCGCTCGCGGCAATAAAACTTTCATTCATAAATTTTGCCGCTCGCGCGGGTCAACTTGGCGACTAAAAGGGACATTAAACGGCCGATCGGAGAGACGACTGTAGTACACTTTTTGCGCGGCCGCGTTGCCATGGCGACGCAAGCGCGCAGGCTATAGGCCGTTATTAATCCCCGAGAGCTCGCGCTGCGCCGGCTCTTGCGTGAGCGAGTATAGGTATAAGTACGAGCCGAAGAATGGCGAGGTCCACCCTCGCCGGCGAGGCGAGCTTTGTAGGATGGTATAGGCTTTGATACGGTTGGAGAGAGAGGGATATTTAAATTGGAGAGTTAGTTGGGGATATGCTGATTAGTTTTGTATAGAGGATTTTCGTTTGATTTTTGGGTGATGTTAGTTGACTAGTTTGGGGATTGGATTCTGGGATTTCCGATGTTTTTGTACAATCTAACTTTTTTATGGTATTATTTTTCTAAACATCTTGTATACTGATAACAATGGCTATCCTAGTGGACTTTTTAACAAAGATTAAACAAATTTTCAAAATCGGTATCAATAAAAATTCTAAGTAATGTTAAAAATTTTAAAAAACTCTTAATTCAATAATTCAATATCAAATAAAATTCTCTAGAATAAAAATGCTTGAATGTACATACATAATTATTCTTTGAATATAGCTTCATTAATTAAATACTTTCAATTTCAGGCAAGAGCGAGCTTTACGCGGCGCGGCAAAACTTTAATAGGCCGCACTGTATTGTAGAGTAAAGAGAGATTTTCTAAATTGCCCGCGCCACAGTGGAGAGACTACGGTTTTCAATTAAGCAAATAAATATTGAATCTGGAGCAGCGTTCAAGTGGAATTACCAATATTACACGTACAAAGTTACAAAACAGTCGAATCACCGAATATTTAAAAGCTCATCTCAATTATTCACAACTTCCATTCGCATTATACCATTTTTCATAAAAAAAAAAAATATCCTATAAGACTACGGTAGCTTCTCAACATGACTTTTATCACGGCTCAGTGAACTAGCAGCGCATCACCGTGGCTAATGCTTCGTTAAAGCCTGAAAAGCAAAGGAGAGCGCGAGCTTTGCGTAGAAAAAGATCGAGAAAAGGGAGAGAGGGAGAGAAAGGGAGGAAGAGATAAACATAATGATGCGGTAATGCGAGAAAGAGAAAAACGATAGGGGAATTAGCGGAGGCCTCGTCATTATATTCCCATCATTCATTCCCCTCTCTCTCTCCCTCTCTTTTCTTTTTCGCGGATATAAGCTCAGAATGAATCTCTCTTGCTGCCGAGCCGCTACCGCCGCCCCTCCTACCGGGCCACGCTATATTTATTACCTGCCTCTTTATCTTATTTTTCGAATTACCTTTATTCTGTGTGAGAGAGGGCTGTGGGGGTTAAATGATAGTTATTAGCGTGTTTGGATTTAAACGCATTAATTATAGGGCGGGCTTGGCCGGGCTGAGGATTTGTTTTGTCTGACCGATTTTTACGGTATCTACTTAGGTGGAATTGGACTATATTAAAAGATGATGTGCAACGATCATGCAGTATTTATTTTTAGAAAATAAATTTTGAAATTGTTGAAAATTTATTTATTAAGATTATGTAGTTAAATTAAATATTTTGAAATGCATGAACCCTTTTATCGGCCACTATAGAGTGGTTCGCAATTAATTTTTGTTGATTTTCCAAACACAAAAAATCTAATAACCAAAACATTTAAAATTTCACTAAACCAAATAAAGAGTTGATGCATCTTGAGCCAAATCAAAAAGAAGGCCAAACCCAAAGAGAATCTTTCCACTCAACCGACCTTACACACAGACAAAATCGTCGGTACGTCGGTTGTACATATGTAAGTGTGGAGGCGCGGGTGAGCAGAGAGCAGAGCAGAGAGCGAGTTGAATGGATCGTGCCTGGCATAACTAGATCACGTCAAGATAAAGTCGGGCATAAATAGAGTGCGTGTTCCTTTTTTCGCTTGCGCTCGCCGAGGGGCGAAGGAAAAATCGTGTGGCACGAGAGATCGCGGGCGGAGATGATGCGAAAAGAGCTGGCCCAGCAGATACAAAGAGAGCGGGGCGCTCGTGTTGAGTGTCGAGAAAAATTTGGAGGCCGCCGAGCGTGAATTTATTTTGGTTTCTGTCGCTGGCTTTTTTTGTGATTTTTTGGTGAGGTGATTGAAATAAAATTTATGTGGGTTTATTAGGAAGTGAGAGTTCATTTTAATTGATTGTAGCGTATGTATGTCTGATTCGACTTACAGGATGAAGAAGATGCTTTATTGATACTCACCTAAAACATAAAGAAGAAATGACAATTATTTTCACGATCAAATTATTATAGCATAGTAAATGAGAAGTATTAAGCTTTAGCAAAAAATAAGCTCTTTGGTACTTATAGCGATAGCTTCCAAAAAATATTTTTTATATAAGTTGAACAATAATTTTGCAGAACTCAAAGAATTTGTAGTTAATTTTAAACCATCAATGTTTCGATGCTTAGCCATTTGTGATTCATAAACAGTACTACGGCGACTTCTTTTATGACTATCTCGTTTGCCGTACGACCAAGAAGCGTACAGATTCTATTATTCGCGCATTCATGTATTCACTAAAACCTTCTTTGATCCATATTATTTCAGTATAATAAAACAAAAAATTCGAAATAACTCATACGTCTCCTCCCCTCAACAATCACATTCCCAAAAATATTTAATAAGCACAATCAGCCCTCCTCCACTCTAAAAAACCCTCTCCAGCATCGAAGCAACCCTCCGATAATAAGCCAAGAACAAACAGCGCAAGCTCGCCGAAAATCCTTGCCAGCCCGCGTACGGAAGAAATCCCAAGAAAGGATAATGAAAGCTCGCTCGCGACAATATGACTCGGTAAAAGGGAACCGTTAAAATCCAAGAGCTCGGGGGGCGCCCCTTCTTTGGAAAATGACGAAGTAGCAGCGCGCGCGCGCGGGGTGGATCAACCTGACGACGACGGCGGAGGAGAGCCAGTCGAAGGAAAGAGGAAGCGATACGATAAGAGCGCGAGAGTGCGAGCGGCAGAATAGGGAATGATCAATATTCATGGTCCGCGCCTGGGACGTGGCGAGGGTGCCTGCCTGCTGCCGCTGGCTGCTGGGGGCCGAGGGGGTGGATTTATGCGAATCCTTCCTTCCGATTCTACCCTCCTCTCTCTCTCTCTCTCTCTTTTGCTGTCTCACTCTTTCTCTCTGCGCGGCCGACCCTACTTCCTCAGCTACGCACACGCGCGATCCGTCAGGCGGACTCTTGTGTAAAAGCTTGCTGGAGCACTCGTAAGATACAGAGATAGAGAAACATATGGGCATTTAAAAATGTATGCTTATGTAATGTTTGGGCACGAGTTCGTTTACGCATGGTATTTGCCGTTCAAATACTTCAGATAGAAAAATTAGGCTCCTGTTAGAAATTGATTAGATTGATTTCTTATTGCTATAATAGAATTAATTAGTCAAAATTTATTTAAGTTTAGTTAAGTTTAATCTTTATATCAAGACACTAACTAGACCTAACTTAAAACGTTTCTTTCTTAAGAAATAAATAGATTACAAAAAAATAGCTTAGCCCCGCTGTCAAAAAGAGTAATGATTGTATATAAATAGAATAGATAAATAAAATAGATAAATAGAGTATAACAGGAATAAGTTTTTGTACTAAATAAAAAATAATGTTATTTTATTGTTGAGAGTGTGATGGCTCTAGCCTCTATATAGGAAAAAGCGTGACAGCTCTTGATATTATAAATGAGGCTACTAGCAATTGATGTTAATTTATAATTAGTACAAAAATTTATTTATGATTGCAGTCATTTGTTCGGTTATTATTATTTTATTTATTTTTAGTATAAAAAATAAATCTTCAGAACTTCGTTCTCATTATGATTTACTAGCTTTAGTTTTACTATAAGTCACAAAGTCTATTTTGAATTCCGATATTAGGTTAAGAAATCCTAAAAACAGGTTACAGAAAGATTTTCATTTTTATCAAAAAATAAGTCTACTTTCTTGGTCATTTATTTATTTTCCTAACTATATTGACACAATCGAATTTACATTAGAAAACTTTCAAACTTAATCAATATTATTGATTTAAGCTATACATTTAACTTCATTAAATAAATGAAGTTTCAGTAGTTCAAACATAAATTTTTTCTCACAGCTGAAGAAATCAATGTCAATTCGATTAGAATCAACAATCAAGTTATTATTATACAATACCTATTTCACAAACAGTTCCAAATATGTATATCAGCATTTAAAACGCAGATGAAAAATTCCACTACTAGCAAAATTTTTTGATACATCCATCCTAGCTTTAATTTTCAGAAAGGCAATATTTTACTTTCTAGTAGCGAGCAGATGCAAGAGGGATGCATTATTACAACAAGCCCATCTCGGAAAATTAAATAGTTACAAGGCAGCGTTTCACGCTCGTGCCTACACGTCTATTTTGAAAAGCAAGAGAGCAAGAGGGAAAAGACAGATAAGCAGGCACGCGGACGTCGCTTCTCGGCGCGCGGTCCGCAACACCGAAATAACACTAAATATCGCTCAGGGAAATGAAGTACGTACGTATACGTGTGCAGGAAAGCGCCAAGCTGCAACCCAGATTGCTCCAAGTCCCAACCACTCACGGCAAACTGCAAAATTCTGAAGTCTAGTTCTCTCGCTCATACACAACACACGTGCGCAAACATACACACACGCACACACACACACACACACACATACAATACACGCACACATGCACACACATACACACATACACACACACGAAAACTTCAGCAACGAGCACGTAAACGAAGAACAGCCTGGTACGAAATTTCATGTCAATCTCTCTCTCTCTCTCTTTCTCTCTCTTGCTGTAACATTAATATGTCTCTCTCTTTCTTTTCCGCAGATAGACGTACACGTAAACGTGCACACCCACACACAGAGAGCGAACTAGCGAGCGGGAAGAAAAAGAGCTAGACGTATATACGTGCACAGAAGCCGGAGCAAGGCGGGGGGGAGGGTAGTTCAGGTTCCGGTGCGGACCATTAGTTGATGAGCTACCGCTCGCTCGCTTGCGCGCCTTCCGCCCACCCCTTACCTTGTCATTTCATTCCTGCAGCGGAGCGCGCGTTCGGGTTAGACGTACACGCGCGCGGCGCAGAGACGCGCACGTTCGCAGCAGCAGCTCTCTCTCCGCGCTTATATACACGGCGAATCGTTCTGAAAAGGCCAGAGAGGAGGGAGAGCTATTGTGGCTGCGCGGGGGCGGCCTGCCCGGCTATTATTGGCCCTCGCGCGCGGACTTACTTCTCGGCGATGCAACGCATTCAGCGCGATATCGCAAGGTCGGCGGCGAACTGCCCTTTTCATTAGCTGCAACGAATTTTCGAAGCTCTCTCGCGGTTTACCTCCGCGTGCCGCTTCTTTTTCTCTCGGCTCCGATCCCTGTACCTCTCTGCGGGTGCATGCACAGAAGCGCGAGCGCGAGCGGCTTTTTGCTGCGGCGTAAGCTGCAAGCTGGCTGCTTCTTTCTCTCATCGCAGGCTCTGTCTGCGATATGGACCGGGAGAGAGTCCGATTCCGGATGATTAAAAATGTTTATTTATGCGTGCCGGCTGGCCTGGGTTTTGCCGCGGCTTTGCCAGGAGGCTTTGATGGACGGGGCTAGCGCGGCAACGATGTATATAGTAATTAACCTTTTCATCGGTTGGAAGGAAAGGTGAAAGGGCTGTATCGCCTGAATGATATGGCTGGTTTGTTTTATGAATTTTACACCGGTGGGAGGGAGAGAGAGGCTTGTGGAGCATGATGGGGTTTGAGGGGAGTGAATCCTCTTTTTATGGTCTAAGATTTATTAAGGTGTTTTTTTTTGGTATTGTGATTTTTATGATTTTTTTTATTACAAGACAAATTTAAAACCCAAAATGTACACTTAATGGTATAATTGAATAAAGTAAAAACTTGGCACTATTTATTTAGTTTTTTCGAAACTAATTTCTATTAAAAAATCTAATTGTACCTCTCAAATTTCCAAACTCAAACGCCGAGCACTAAAGTCAAGAAAATCCACAGCTCGCCGCCTAACCCAGCGAGAATATTTATTTTAAACATCAAATTCCACGCGCACACGGAAATCGCGGCCGACCTTTGTACGGACGAGATACAATGCGCGATAACCGTCGTCTGCTGTCGGCGTTGCGCAAATACAGCGTGGTAAAAAAATATGACGAGCTCTCTCTCTCTCTCTCTCTCTCTTGCGCGCGCGGCTGGAGTAAGGGTCGAGTTTATCTGCGAAATTACGAAGAGCGAGAGTAGGGTTAAGCCGGAAAAATGCGCGGAGAAGGAAGATCTCGACGAAAAATAAAAAAAAAAAGGAAAAAACGAAGCAGCAGCGCGGGAGGGAACAAAAAAAAAGAGTCGGCGAGGAGGCAGAGAACTAGCGAAAGTATATATACGTATATACAACGCGGTGCTCGGAGAGAAAAAGCATTCAGTGCATTCAGGAGCGAGAGCGAGAGAGAGAAGAAGCTCCGCGCGCGCGCGAGCTGAATGGGGGCGGAAAGAGAGCGAGTCCCGAACCCAACCCCTATCTAGGGCATTATCTTTATTAAACACCTCGAAGAGCCACCCCTGCGCAGGCTACGTTTTTAATTTCTGAACTATGAAATTGCCCGTTTTCAGCGAGCGATTTCGCGCCGTTTGAATGACGACGCGCGCGCGAAATTAATTCTGCGTCGGGGATGGTTCTTTATTTTTTTTTTCTTCTGGCTTCGCTTTATTTTCGCCTGCGAGTGTAACGCGCAGACGATTTAATTAGTGTAATTGAATTGAAAGTGTAACCTACATTTCGTCGCGGAGAGGATTGTCAGCGATGACTTTTTGAAATTCGAGCTTTAAAATGCCGTTTTGCGCTAATGGAGGGTTTTTGCGTTTTTCGAGAAACGAGATAAATTTGAAATTTGATACGGTAGTTTAAGTTTTTTAATGTGCTTTGAAATTAATCTGGTAATATGTCGTTTCTTCTATTTCAACAAAATTTGCATCAATAGAATCTTATAAGAAACAAGAGTTATATTTCTTTTATTCAATCATTTAAATTAGCCCTGGTAGAAATTTACCCATTTAAAATGGAGTCAAAACTCGGAAATGGTCATTACAAATGGACAAAAATGTATAGATTTTAAATATCTTGCAACCACTCAAGAATTAACCAAGTTTAATATCAGAGTAATATTATGACGATTAACTTATCGAAATATGTTAAAAATGATTTTAGAAGATATAAATAATGCATATTTCTATAATAGTATAATGTACATACCCTAAATAAGTAGTAAATAAGTAGTTACCCTGGCGAAAAAAATCCATGTACTTTACCGTTTTTTTATGTACTTTACTGTACTTTTTTGTATTTATTTGTACTTTACAGTACTTTTTTGCACATTACTGTATATTTTCGTATTTTTTTGTACTTTTTCGTACTTTGCTGTATTTTTTCGTACTTTATTGTATTTTAT
>UELX01005116.1:0-14920 GCA_900480035.1 Eupelmus urozonus | reverse complement strand
CCAACGAACCCTTTAGATTAATTATAGAGTTGATAATTTTAACAAAAACTTGGAAATACAGTAAAAATCACCATGTCATACCGCTTCGACATCCCATTAAACCACAGAATTCCAATTGGATGAAATGAATTAAATTTTTGTAAAAATATTTTGTGAAGGATCTCATATTTTTCCACACAATTGTTAAAATAGTTGCTATCACATTTTATGCAAGTGTTTCAAAATTTATTTAAGATTCATACTTAATTTGATTTTTATACAAGTCATGTGATCTGTTTTTATTATTTATATCGTTTTGAGTAATACGACCAAAAAATTTTGTTGTATTCAAAAGTAATTAACTAAAATATATGAGTAACTAATGACCTCTTAAAAAAATGTAAACATTATGATATTAAATAAGGTAATGAGAGAATATGTAATATAAAAGAAATAGATATTATTAAATTAAATGGAATATTAAAATATTACATTTGGTTCCCTGTGTTCTAAAGCCCTAATTAATTGCATAGACATAAAACAAAGTATATAACGACTCAAATAACTATTACCTTTTTACAGTTTCATTGCAATCTACTAGCTTGTGTCTTTTATTACGATCGACCCTACGCAGACCGTAAAAAATATCCTTTTTCTCCAATACTCCCGAAAATACTTTTTCGCCGTTAGCCATACATTAAAGATCATAACTCCTCCACGGTAGTGATTAACGTAACGACTTACAAAAAACCATCTCTCTCTCCCAAGCTATCCGTAAACGAGCTTAACGCCTTTAATTACCCACAGGCGTGACGGCGCACATCTCTCCACTTGTAGAGGCCGGCCCTAAAGGGAGGATAATTTGAAAATTTCAGCCTCTAGCTGGTACAGAGTCGGCAGGTACATTCGGAAAATGGCATTCCGCGAAGGGCTTCAGGGGGCCCCCGAAAGCCCGCAGGTATAGATACGTTAATGCAGGGGTGGCTAGCTCTCTCTCTCTCGTCTGGAATGCACTTTATACAATCGGGGAAAAGCGGACAAGATTGAACAAGTTGCCGCTCTCGCTCGGGTTTTCTCTCTCACGAGACGTGCGGCGGGGGAGAGAAAAGAGCGAGAGAGAGAGAAAAGTATATGCGCGCCTCGTAAAACAGGTCGAAACACGCAGGGGCTGCATTATTGTTAGTGTGTGTGTGTGCCGAGGAAGGACAAGACTCACGAAGAGGCAACAAAGGCCTGAAAAGGAAGGCAGGCACCCCGAGGAGCCGAGAGAACCGAGAGTTGAGCCGAGTTCCCATGGCATCTTAGCATCTGGCAAGGCTAAACGGGGGTGGAGGAGAGCAGCTGCAGCTGCTCACTCTCGAGCCGGCGCCGCCGCCGCCGCCGCCACCGCCGCGAGTGGGAGAAGCGAGAGAGCGGGGGTGCGCCGCTGTATAAAAAGCCGGCCTGCCCAACGCAGCTCGGTACTACCACGCTGAACGTCCTACAGTTCACATCGCACTCTCGCTTCTGCTTCTATACTTTGCTCAACGCGAGTGCATAACCACGAGTTTACGAGTTTTTTTCGCTTGTGTTACTAAGTTTATCCACGTGCAGAGGAGCATACAGTTTTGTGCTTCTGCAGTTTTGAAGGGATACTACTAGACGAGAAGAAAATCGATTCTCTCTCTCTCTCTCTGCGGCCTTATCGTCGGAGCAGCGAGAACGAGATATATACAGTGAAAGAGGGCAGGTGTTCCGAGAGTCTCTACCTACCTCTACCCTAAGCTTCATACCTGCATCAATCATGATGTTCAAGAAGGCACTGACCAAGTCTGGAAGGCGGATCCTCAAGGTAGGCATTCAATTCCCTTCGCAACATAAATACAAAAGCTTCTTTCCTAGTCTCCTTCGCCCCTTGTGAATTCACCGCTCCTTTTTCCTTTTTTTTTTCTCACAGCTCACGGGGGCTAGTTTTCCCCGAAACTCTCCCACGCTCGTATTTCATTCACGGAGCGGCCTGGCCTTTACAGCCTTGAAAATCGAAACGACGTTTTCTTTAGCCTCGATTTTCTCCGCTCTCCCCCTCATTCTCCTCCTTTTACTCAGAATCGAATTTCAAGCGACGAGTCGACTAACCAATTGCTTTTTTTCTAATTACAGGCGATAAAGAAACTGTCGTCAGCGAGCATCGCCAAGCAGCAGCAGCACCAGCTGCAGGAGAAACAAAAAGCCCAGCCACAAGCGGCCCAGGGTAACTGGACCCAACAGACCAGGCTCTACGATCTCGACAATCTATCCCTCGCCTCCTGCTCCATGCCGTCGCTCGACCTTAAGAGCATCGACACCTTCGTCACCTACGTGCCGGACTGCGGCGTCTACGAGGAGTGCAGCTGCTGCTGCTGCTACTGCGGCGAGAACGAGGAGAACAGGCTCAACGAGAACCTCGAGAACGAGGAGAACCAGCTTAACGAGAACCTCGAGAACGAGATGATGCGCTAATTAACATCTTGACGGCGCTTGACGAACGATGGGGGAGCTGCAGTGCAAGTTCATTCAGTGTTGCGCGCGATCGTCCGTCGTTGACGATGGATAAGTTACCAGATTAGAATAGAAGAGTTGCTGTATTGACTCAGGATCGCCGCAGGTTGGACCGAGCAAGTCCGACATCTTGCCATGATGTCCTCGCCGTTTTGTCGTATCGTTCTGTCATCACCCTCTGTGTTTACGCCAGATATAGACGCAGAAGGCTTACGATCTCCGTTGATGCAAGTCAATGAAAAACCACTGTTGATTGTGATAATTATTCTCAAGCTATGAAGAA
This sequence comes from Eupelmus urozonus, assembly GCA_900480035.1. Lineage (NCBI taxonomy): Eukaryota > Metazoa > Arthropoda > Insecta > Hymenoptera > Eupelmidae > Eupelmus > Eupelmus urozonus. The sequence goes on along the minus strand of UELX01005116.1, from coordinate 12,141 downwards.
TTCCGTGATATGTGTCTGTTCACGCGGCTGGAGGCCGAGCGACGAGTCGTTGGAACTAAATTATTTTCGCTTTTAATTGCGAGATTAAAATGTTGATTAAATAAGGCTTCCAACTGCTCGTCGCTCCTGCCGAGAGGCGTTCGTTTGCGACGAATGCTTAGTTAGGTAATTTTATTGTTAAATTGATTGCGTTTAAACTTCTCAATGCTTGGGAATTTTCCTGTAATCCATGTCTTCCTTTAGAATTAATTTATTTTTATAAGTTTCGCATTTAGGCTTTAACTTATTTGTATGTTAAAATGAGTTTAGAAGCGCGTTCGCACGATTTTAGTTTGATTAGTTTTTTAAATGACCGTCCTTCGCAAACTTGTGACGCGATTCAAATGGAATATTGTTTTTGAATTCGGTCAATTAACACTCTTACATCAATATATATATAAACACCAAAATATAATTCCTAGTACAAAAAATGAAATGTTGTAAAAAATATCTACATAAAGTATGCGCTTGTACTTTTGCAGAATATTTTTGTGGTCGTAAATGCGAACTGTAAGGAAAAATGTGATCTAGATAGTTTTTATTTGTCACGTTTGGGTATTTCATAATAATAAGCTTTTCAAACAAATCTCATTGTTGTACCGACATACGTTATTGTAATAATTGTATGTACCAATGATACAAAATATGTTGAACTGAGAGAAGGGTGATAGTTTATAGTACAAGAGAAATATGAAGGTGTATATTAAGATTTCCGCAAATCCGGTACGTGATTGTACACTATCCCTCAGAAGACTGTGATATGTAACTACAATGAATGGTTACTATAGAAATAAATTGAATTTATTTAGAAATATAATTATGATCTTAATCAATTTTAAACCTTTTCCCAATTTTCAATCTACAAAACAAAATATATTTTCTTTATTATTTATAAAGTATAAAATATTAATTTTCTGTTCAATTTAACTTAAAAGTTCATTGGCCTTAGATTTTAAATTATTCTATGATTAATTATAACTATTAATTTATTAACAACTTGAATAATAGTTTCTCTAATTACAAAATATATAAAGATTTTAAAAGTTTTACTAATTAATTGGATTAAGAAAATGTAAACATTGAAAGAATACAGCTTTTAAATATTTAAATCACATTAAAAAATATTGATCAATTACGATTTATTAATTGGAGGGCTTAGCCCCAGTACACAAAAGATACTAAAGCCGTTTTGAAAAACAACTTATTTTCAACAATGAAAAGCCTACATTTCAGAAAATCAAAACATTATAAGCTTAGTTCTCCTTTATAAACATGTATTTATAACATGTTATTCATGAATCTTTAACAAAGAATTTTTCTAATGGCAGTCCTGCTTGACCCACTAAAAATTTGAATTAAAATTTATATATAATATTATTAACGTTTTAACAAATATCTTACCACAGCCGAAAAAAGAAATTTTTTCGTAGAATCCAAGATGGCTATTGTCCTCAAAAAGTTTCTTTGTGTCTAGGCCGCTTAGGGACATATATGGAATAAAGAAACTTCTTTTAAGGTCTTGTTATGTACCTACAGTTAATATAAATACACGATTGTCATGACATTACTATAAATACTAAAGTGATCTACTTTCCAAAGAAATCATATAACTGTAAAATACCAATTTTTAGTATTTTACTAATTACTATATAATTAAATGTAAATAAATTAAAAAACAAAATTTTTTTAGAAATTATTTTTCTGTAACAAAGATTTCTAAAAACTGTTGGAAAAGTATAGAATTAAATTATATTATCAATAAAAATCTCGCGTTTAATTTACTTGATCACATGTTTATTTTATTTGATGAAAAATAATATTAATTAATTTTTGTAAACCACTGTTATATAAAATGATTTTTGGTTAAAAAGAATGACAAGAAATCGTATGATGATAATTTTTTAAAAGTAAATACAAATTTGCTCTTGATTGGAGGAATTGGATTAGGTATTAGAATGTTTTTTGTTCAAAGGTTATAAATTTAGAATCTCAAAATCATGAATCGCGTATTTTATAATTTAAAATTAAGCAATGATAAATGTTTATAATTTCAAAAGATAGTTATTAGAAAGTCAAATCATTCATTCAAGTCAAACCATACATTTGGATAATGTTTCTATTAGAATACTTGAATTTACGATATAAATTATGTTTTTCTATTTCTGTGACTCACTGTAAAATTTTAATAAGTCCATATTTTGAGTTTTTGTAAAATTGACATTTTAATATTTAATGTTTATAAACTTTGGAGTAATTTTGATAATATAGAAGCTGGATTAATACTGGTCTTGCTTTTTTCACAATTTTTATTGTTAATTCATATAAATAAGTTTTTTGAATTTTAATGTTTATTATAACTTTTGAAGGCAGAAAATTTTCATTTTTCATTATACAAAAAGCAAATGAAAGTTCGTTCTTATGGTTTAATAAATTGTATATTTTTTCGATTGCACACAAGTTTTTCTAAAATGAAGTTTTCAAAAATAGCATTTATTTTTTAATATTTCCTTAGAATAAAACTAAAAATATTAACAACTGAGGCTTTTATAAAGTGTTGCGGAAAAAATTCTGGTATTCTCTATATTTTATCTTCTGAAAACATATTCCAAAGTTTGAGCAATATCAATGACCTGGACCGCTTCTAAGAAGACTTCTCTAAAAACTTCAGAAGTGATGGTTCAAAAATAAATTTTTTCACTTATTGTTAACATTATTCCAAAAACAGTGTAAACTCGATTTTCAAAAAAGTGAGGAGTTTCAGATTTTTTTCACAGATCTTTTTGTAAAAATTAAATTATTATGCAATTACTATTCTAATTATTAAAATTTACTTCACTTTTGTTATTTAAAACTTCGAAAATCTATTCTGGGGTGAAACATCTAAATTATTAGCTCTTATATAAAAAACATTCTAATAAACAGATCTCCTCGTCTTATATTATGCATATAGAAATAAAAATAAAAAAGAAATAGTTACTTTTCATTCGAAAAAATAGTAGTTTGATAAATAATATTTTAATATCAAGTATCGAATATATTTGCATTTGCAGAATCTTAAAATAAAAAAATTTTCTTTTTTTAAGGAAATATTTTGTATGGTATAATATTATGATACGAAAATAATAATATACATAGTATGCAGTTTACGACAATAATAATGTATACATTTCTAAGTTTAACATTCGACAAAACAAAAAGAATGTTAATCAGTGGAGCAACTGCACGTAAGCATTATTTTCTATTAAAAATGAAGATTTTATTGTGAAAAGCATTTTTTCAGTTTTGCTAATTATTTATAATGAGTAAGCAACTTTCAAAGCAGATTACCGCTATAGCGGTGCAAGTAAACAATAAAAATCCGAGTTATTATTATGCATACTACCTAATTACTATGAATATTTTGTCCACGTTCACGTAAAGACTGCATTGTGGTGTATTGTCACTTATATATTTGCAGAGGATAAAGGTCCTAACGAGAGTAGGTTTGTATTTATGTAAATTAGTGCGAGAATGCATCATTAAAAGAACAAAAGAGACGAACTTGTGAAGCAAATAAATAATTGATGAGTGGGGGTGTGATTCAGTTTTCTACAAAGAAAAAGTTTTAAGATAAATTATACATATAGTTATGTAGATTATATTTATAATGATGTATGGTCTTTGTTATTTTGTATTGTTTCTTTTTCCGTAAAATAGAAAATTTTTGTGAATATATAAGTAATGGCCATTTATTTCAACATTCATGTAATTTTCTACTTAGTTTTTCAAATCTTTACAGCGACAAAAATTATCAAAGTTTAACATGAACGTTAATAGTATCTTAATTATATATTTTTCTAGTTTTTCTTTGTTTAGCGAATTATGTTTTTAATGTTTGAATGCTAAAACCTTTCCAATTTGTATAATGTATTAATTTAGTATCATCACATTGATTATAATGTAAAAAACATATTAAATAAATAAATAATGCTATCGCAAGTTACGTAAAGTTATAAAATAAATAGTTAATCAAAAATAAATAATTTTTGGATTTGGTATGGATTATAAGGGAAATAAATGTTCTCGAATAAAGAAAATACTTTAGAATTTGCAATAAAATTCATTTTTTTTTATTTAAAATTTTCATTTTAAAAAATTATTGTATTTTTCATCTCACTGGCAAATAATTTATCTCCGTCGTGCATAGCCACACACATATTTGAATAACGTATGCATGACGCAGATGAAACTTTCTGTATATAGAAAATCGATGCAATATTTCACATTAAAATACAATTGTTATTTGTTGTAATAAAACGTATAAAAATACATGTAGAATGACTTATTTTTTCGTTTTTCTTAAATATATAAAATTATCCTTAACAACTAGGCTATTTACAAAAAAAAAAAAAAAAATTGTATGTTCATCATATGTACACTATACAACATATTTGGATATAGCCGCGGTATAATAAATAAATAGTTTTGTATATCACTCTTATGAAGGTACTAGTATGACTATGTTGTGTTATCACAACGAGAAAATATCATATAAAATCGTACAATCTTATTACTCGCATTCTTCACATATTTGGTTTAATCTGAATTTATACCTGAGAATTGTAAAAACCTTATTTTTTTCATGCCTTGTTGCTGCGCTTTCTTACATTAAAATAAAGAAGGTAGTTGATGGAAATTTACGAAAACACCGATAAAAGCGCGCTGAACAATCTACATCGAGCAATGGCACAGTAGCAAGTTAGGTACCGTCAAGGCACTAGTTTTCTGATCAATATTTCTTTTCGTACAAGAATAAATAATGCCGAAGCTTTTAATCCAGCTCTAAGCTGGCTCGATTACCTCTCGAACGCGAGACACATTACTTTGTTTCTTCAAACAACTATATAACAATAGTCAATATATACACGCACACTTACACACGTCTCTTAGAAAAGAATACTGAATAAGAAAGAAAGGGAAAAAAACTTGGTTTCCATTAAAGAACTAGCGCTGCTCGGAGTCGCTTAATCGAGGTTAAGCGTCCGCACTGGTAATTGACGTGTCTCGTTGAATTTGGTTTGGGTTTGTTAGGAAGCGGTTAATTCAGTAGGCGAGCTCGGCGCCCCAGGGCCTGTAGGGCTGCTTGCCGTGCTGCTGCTGGCCGTACTGGGGCGCGCTGGGGTACTGCGCCACCCCGGAATGATACTGATGGCTGGCCGCGGGTGGCCAAGTGGCGAGTGGCGGCATCGGCGGGGGTGGCGTCGCGTGAACCGACGACGTCGACGACGACGGCTGCTGCTGCTGCTGTTGCTCGTAGCTGGATTGCTGCTGTTGCTGTTGCTGCTGGTTTTGCTGAGGCTGCTGATCTCGATGGAAGCTCTGAAGGTGGGAGAGCAGCCTGAGCCTGAGGGGATCCCGCTCGTCGAGGCCCTCCATGGTGACGAGGTAGCGGCCGACCTCCGCGGCGCACTCGCCCCAGCCCACCGCGTGGTAATCCATGGCTAGCTTCGTGCTGTCGTAGCCCTCGGCTCCTGTAACACGCAGAGGAAAATGGACGGGTCAGCTTGATTGATAATGAGGCTAGCCGAAAATCTTGGAGAGAAAAAAAAGAGAAGAGGATATCATCGCCCCCTCGAGCCCCCCCTTAGGTAAAAATCCCGTAAAAGCCGGGGCCCCGATTCTTTCTCACAACATTCCCATGGCTCTGCGGCCAGCCGCATTATTGGCCGAGAACGGCAGATGGTCCGAGCGAGCAAGGTGCAGCCGGCTTCTCTCTCTCTCGAGCTCTCGAGCTCTCGAGCTCAGCGCGCAGGTAGCGTGGGAACCAATTCAGGCCGCTCGCCGCATTAATGGATCCCCCTTTTCCCCCTTTGACGCCCCTTAATGCGTGCAGGCACGTATATATTGCGAGCTGTGTATATACCTGTGTGTCTGTGTATAAGCACCCTGGATAATTCATCGATATGGTTAACGAGTTACGTGAACTGTGTTTTGCGCGTTTTGGAATGCCGTTTTCTTTTAAGCGCGATTTTTTATATTTGCCTTTCTTTATATGATTGCGTCTTAGGAAGTGGACATTTCTTTTTTGTTATCAAGTATACTATTTATTATTTGTTACAAATAGTATTGAAAAATTTGCGACATTCTACAATAGATCCGTACGCATGAACCCGAATAGCAAATTCTTGAGACTTCAATTGAAGCATAATGAAATGATCTCATCCAAGCCCAGAAGCAAAGAATAAAAGAAAGAAAAGCCAATCCCCCAATGAAGTGGGTCAAAGATTGGAAATAGAAATCCAGTCCCACCCCCATCTACTAGGCAACACAATAAAGCTTAAAGAAGCGGCGAGGGAGGCTCCAGGGGAGCGAGAGAACGGTAGCCGTAATAGGTACATTACAAATCTCTATATAGGTGCAGGAACGAAGGATGAAAGAAAGAGAGAGAGAGAGAGAGAGAAGAAGAAGGTGTGCAAGCGCATGGGACAGAGAGCTCACTCGCTCGCTGCTTTCCCACGTAGTGGGGCACATCTGTCTCGAGACACCTTCTGCCTCCCTCTCTCTCTCTCTCGCTCTCCCCCCTCCCCTGCTATTCCCCTACTCTCTCATTGAGTCGCTCCAAGAGCGGGGGGAGCTCACGGGCAAGGGCTAAAATCGTGGGAACGGCGCACACGCTCGGAAGAGTTCTTGACTTCCTGCGAGCTTCCCACAGGATAGCCAAGGCTCTCTCAGGTCCAGCATCTGCTCTCGCTCTCTCTCTCTCTCTCTCTCTCTCTCGCGCGCGCATTAGCGAGCCTCCCATTCATCCTCCTCTCGGCGCGCCTCTCGTATTCTCACATTCTCGGGTGTAAACTTGCCGCTTTGTCAGAGGGACACTAAGCGGGTAGAGGGAGGAGTGTGTTTACGGGAAAACTTACGGAAAATCTGGGGCCGGCCGAGTCGAGAGAGGGCTACGAAACTGAGAGCGCGCAGGTGGCCGGAGCCGCTTATCGGGTTACGCGTACGGGAGCTTTCGCACGAACGGTCTCGCTGCGCCTGGCCCGTTTACGGCTTTTCAACGCGACTAACAGGTGTCTTCCGGTCCTAAGAGCAGCGCCGTGCGAGAACGCTGCGTGCCGCGCTTGATTCCTCCTATCTCTCTCTCTTTTTCTCTCTCCTTCGTCTTTTCTCTCCTCGCCGCTACTCTCTTTTACGCGCTTCGTTTGTTTGTAAACAAACCCCCACCCCCGACTACGACTGAGCTTTTGTGGATAATTACGTGGAGCTTTGGTGAAATTTGCGTTTTTTAGGTGCATTGATGGGAGTGAGATTGAAACGATTTTGGAGTTTTTTCAGTTTGATAATTTTGCAGTTTACTACGTGAATTGTTAATTTGCAAAATTTATACATTTTTTAAGTTTTTGGTCGTTTTTTAAATTTTGGATTTCTAAAATTGACAAAAACTTACAAAATTTTAGGAATTTAAAGTGTTTCTGTCAACTGTAAATTTGACTGCCAAGATCGCCTTAACTCATGTTTTACCCGCGCAAAATTTATAAATTTAGATTTTGGTGAAATGGGCTGAAAATATTACGCAATAAAATATAGAGAAATTTGCAATAAGCACGAGATCTGGCAAAAGATTATTTCTAAGGTACTGAAATTAATTTGATTTTACATCATAGATCAGTTTATATCCATTAGTGCGGAGACCGTATAGAAAAGCAAAGATAAGAATCAATTTCGCTAAAGCTTTTTACAATTATCCAGAGTAACATCAAAACAATTGTGTATTGTGAATTGCCCAAATAAATTCCAGAAAAGTGTTATTGCTATTTTTATTTTCGTACTAAAAACTACTCAATAAAAATTTTGTTCTATACCATAGTTTTTATTTACGGATCTAAGCAATTTACTCTAAAAATTTAATTGAAATTTAGTTTTGTACAATATCTTAGCATTGGTCTTTGGATTTTAATTTAGAAAGAATCTTTTTTGCACTATTGATTTGTTATTGGATATGATTCTGTAACATCAAAGTTTTGCAAATTTCAAATGCCAAATTAAAAAAGTTAGATGTTTCAAATAAATTATGTATAATACAACATCAGCCAACTCCACTAAAAAGACAAATGCTGTCATTCCTGACTCCACGATTTACGTCGATCAGCTTAACCCATTATTAACACCTATATAACCCCTTCACTAATCAATCCATCGCAAAGTCGCCCACCTTAGCTAACGTATAAGAAAAACGATAACGATAAACTTACCCTTATTCCTAAGTGTCCTCAGATGCTCGACGGTGAGCTGGAGAATCTCGGCCTTTTCGAGCTTGCCACTGTGGGGGTCGCGCGCCGCCGCCGGCACCAGCCGCCTAAGCTCGCCCAGTGAGGCGTTAATGCGGTCACGGCGCTTCTTCTCGATCATGCCGCGGCGCCGCTTGCGCGATGTGTGCTGACACGAGTCGCCTCCCGGTGAGTTGCACCTATATGTCAGTCAATTTTATCGAGTTAGAAGCTTTTTCTTTTTATTGTTGGACGATAGTTGGTGAATCAGGGCTGTTTGAGGTGTACTGATTTTTAGCTTTGCGACGATCTGATTGACTTTTTGAGGATTCGTATTGGTATTTTTTTATTTAAGTTGTGCAAGCAATACTAATTATTTGGTTTATAGCAAAAATTTACTTTTTATGTATTTATTACTATTTTTACTTTTCAATATCGCAATTTATTTTGATAATGATATCGTTTATTAACTGCAACTTTTGTTTATGACTTATAACATATCATAAAAAAACATTTCATACTTATGATTTTATGAAAACTTTTATGGAACTTATCAATTTCCGTCATTGTACCGAGCGCGAAAGCTCTCGAGTAGAACATTAAAAAAGCTCCACCAAAGTACGATTTATGATGATTAATTAATTATTAATGACTTGACTATTATATATTTAGATAAGTCCTAATTTGACCAACTTAGGCTCAAAATAAATTTGCATAGTTAGACCGGACAACTGAAATCTTTATTCGGACTACTTGCTCTAAGTGGAGCACTTCACTTTTTATACATTAACATCGATTTTTTTTTAAATTTATCACGAAAAAACAAATATTGTCATAAATACATTCGTGCACCAAAGATCAGAACCATTCATTTAGTTACAAGTTTTAGCAAACGAGCTTGCAATCCTCAATACCGCGTATCGCGTGAGCTTGCAAAGAAAGATTTGGCAGTTGTTACCGATTGCATGAAAATCATATAAACACTTATTTTTACAATAAATTATAACGTTAAAAGGTTGGCCACTTGTATTAAATGTACGTCAATCGCGAATCATTATAAATTTTCGTACACCTCTGGCAGATCCAACGCAGAGCTTGCAACCAGTTACCCTCACCCAGCACTAACCCCACAAAATCAGAATCAAGCAACTACTCACGGTTCCTTGCCGCTCTCCTCGGAGAAGACATCATCGCAGTCCGAGTCACTCATCGGCCTCTTCAAGCTGCTCCTCTGCTGCTGCTGCTGGCTCTCCTGACTGTCCACGGCCGGCACCGGCACCGGCGCCTGCTGCTCGTACGCGTGGTGAGCTTGCGGCTGTAGGTGCTGGCCCGGATAATGATGATGATGGTGATGGTGCCCCGGCGGCGGCGGCGGCCAGTGGTGGTGATGCGAGCCCGGAGGCGGGGGTGGCGGTGGCGGCGGTGCCAAGACACCCGGGGGCGGCAGTCCACTGCTCGTAAGCTCCGAGGACAGCAGCGTCGTGCTGCTCTCCTCGGGTCTGGCCACCACGACTCGCCACATAATTATTTGCTCGGAGAGAGTATATCTCTCGTGTCTTGTCGTTATCAGAAAACGCGCGCGGAAGACACACGCGCACTTGCCGCTCGTCGCACGTGTCCGCTGTGTGTGTGTGTGTATGCGCGGCGCGCGGTCCACGTGTCGCGGGTGGACTCTCTGGCTGACGCAGTCGCGCACGCGTCTGTACCGGTCGCGTGCCGAGCGACGTATGTCGTGTGCACGAGAGAGGAGAGAGGCTAACTCGCGCGACACACGACCCCCCTACCCGGCACCGCGCACCGCGCGCCGCCGCGGGGAGGGACTTTGCGCGCGCTCTCTCTGATGCTCGTATACACAGCGTATAGATGCATCGCGCGCTCTTCTGTATATACGTGTATGTGTGTATATACGGGAACTTGGGGAAGGAGAACATTGGAGTCAGTCTCTCTCTCTCTCTCGCTCTGGCGCTGGCGCCCTTCCTACTGCCCCCGACACTAACTCCCCCCCCCCCTGCCCCCTCCCCACGGCAGCCCACTTCTCCCCTCAAGCGCGAGCTCTCTCACCCCATCGCGCAGATATATCGTGGGAACTGCTTTTCGCTAGCTCTCGCCCTTATACGTTTATATATATATATTTTGCGCGCGCAAGCTATCGGCGCGCTCTCTTTCTCTTGCCACCCTCGGCATGGCCCCGATATACATTTAATCGTCGAGATTCATTGCTGATCACTCCCGGGCGCTCTCGGGCTTCTTGTGTGTAAGCTTACTTGCGACGCTGCGGATGTAGTCGGGAGAATGACGGGAAAAAAAGTGAGCCTCGACGGGGACTTCTTGATCTGGATGTGAAAATTATTTTTCTTTGTTGCTTATCGATCCGGCTTGTGGGGGTGATAAGTTTTGCGTAGGATCATTTCTTTTTCTTTATGCGGGCTTCAAAGTTTGTTCTTAACGCATGATTTTACAGACATTTTTTAATTTTTTTACGTGGGACCTTTGGTATTGCAAATTTATATTTTTTTGCAATTTTTTAAAAATTTACCTACTTGTATAATATAAAGGAATACAAAATTTTTCTGAAATGAAATGATGATACAATTTAAAAACTGAAATTAAAGAAAATTTTAAGAAAATTTAAAAAATTTGAAAAAAAGCAAAGTCTAATGTTTTAAAATCGTTATCAAAAGCTTGCAACTCTATGTGATATACTTTATTAGAAACGCCTTCCCGAGTAAAAATTAAATTTTATTATCCATTAGATAACGGAGTTACGTCACCATTACGGCCTATTTAATCGTCTATTTCGAGCTGTTCAAATTTTCGCAAATGAATTTTAAAACGCAATATACCGTCACCAAACCTCGACTCTTGAAGCTTTCAATGACTTTTCAAACAGAATCTACACTCACACCGAAACCTCTTCTAAAAAATTAAATTTCGCATCATCGACATCCCACACCCCCACTCCAGCCATTCGCGAATTACCACCGTATATTCGCAACGCCAAGCTACAACCTACCCAATTTTGATACATCGGCTAGCATGTAAGTAATCCATTAAGATACGGATCAGGATCAGAAGTAAAACGATTGACGAGTGCCGCTCACGTGCTGTAGGACTCGTGTGCCCATGGGATTGCGCGCCAGTGTGCCCAGAAGGGGGGGAGGGGGGGGGGGGGCTGCTCCGCCACCGCGGACAATAAAGCAAACAATAAAGTTCACACAGGAACAGTGCGCCGCACGCGCTCACACGATTACTGGCTCGTGTCGTTTGGGAACGCGATACGCGTCCAGCGAGCGACTAATTAAATATAGAGTCCGTGCGCGCCGCTGATCGCTCCATTCGGTCGATCAATGGGTTTATATATGGTTGGTGGGAGTCGCTGCCGACTTTGCTTTTATGGACTGGATCGATCGTTTTGGTGAACGGTTTGATGGGTTGTTTGGTTTGAATTAAGATATTAAAATGCTTGGTTGTGGATGGGTTTGACTGTTTTTTTATTTAAGAGAAGCTTTAAAAACAACTTAGTTAAGGTATAGCTGCACCACGCTTTACCGTACCATCAAGAAGCCCTGTGGGGGCACTTAATGATTTTGTTTAAAAAAATTATTCAGTAACGTTAAAAATGTTTGATAATTATTATATAATTCTTTTAATTAACAAAGAGAACTACCTCCGAGACACCAATTTTAATGAAACTTTAAGGTTTTACAGTCTCGGATTTTTAAGGCGAAACTTGTAGTTTCATATTATAAATTAAGTTATCTTCTAAATTTTATCGATAGCAAGCGGTTTTTTGTTTTATTGTATAATATATCAATACAAGACTATGACTTCACATTTTCAGTTGAATGTGTAATAT
>UELX01005115.1:0-14920 GCA_900480035.1 Eupelmus urozonus | reverse complement strand
AACTAGGCTACTGGATGTCTAATTCTTCACAGTTGGCCATCCGCTGGCTAAAAAATGGGGAACGTTTCTACCAGGGTATAAGCACTTGTCTTACACATTACGTCAGAAAAGTGTAGATGCCCTCGCTGAATGAAAATCGCAAACGAAAAGTTTTATTTCTTAACAATATATTATTGAACTTCGAACTCTCTGGTTGTTGATAATTTATTTTATACAAAACCATATTTCCCAATACTATGACCTAACTAAATCTCAAAAACTGAGGTGATATTTGATAATGGTCAAGTACTCAGCAGTGGCCAATCATTGTTTCTTTATTACATGATCCAACTAACCCACATTTTTAAAATTAGCGTCTAACTTAATAATTAGAAAAGCAATCCGCTTACATCATAGTACATACATAATTGACCCCTTCAAAAAATTTCCCATCACCTTACGATAGAGAAATCAGCACCAAATCATACACGCCTTCGTGCACGCGCTCCAATTCCTGGTAATACATTGTACGCACGTTTCTCATAAGCCCATTCACACAGCCGGAGAAATCGTAACAATAAGACAAGCAGACCCCGACAACAAGAACAGAAAGAAATAAAGCAGAAGAAGATCCGGGGGGATAGCATAAGGGCAAGGTTCGCATCACGAGTGCAAACACCTCGCGCTCGGAATGACAAGCGGCTCCGAGAATTAATGCGCCCGCGGCACGTCGCAATTATTACATATGCGACGCGGGAGGAGCCGCTCAGCGATATCTGCGACAAAGTGCGTAACGAGTGGGAGTGGAGAGACGGTACCCACGGGAGAGCCGTGGGCGGAGGATCGCTTCTTTTTATTCCGGCAACGAAGCCGGGAGATCGAGTTCGGCGCTGAGTTGAATGGGCGATCAAGAGATTAGGGATGTTTATATCGATGGCCAGAGTGGTTGTTAGAGAGGATGTCGGTGAGTTATACAGCATTGAAAAGCTGAGATTCTTTTTTAGGGCGGTGAGATAGAGCTGTGATACTGACGTCTGGAGTTGGAGTGAGGGAGGGAGGAATATGAGTTTAATTTTGTTTTGTGGAAGTTGCTGGATATGAGAATGTGGGTATTGTAAAAGAAGTACAAAGTTTGAGGGGGAAACTAGCGTAGTAAATTATGGAAAGATCATTTTGATGGAAGACAATTTAAGAATTATTCAAATAGATTTCACTTGGGACCATCTGCTGGGCTCATTAGAATAATATACGCTCTAAATTACGCCGCAGATAAAATTTATGCACATCGTTAATCATATTTATACGCCGAATGCTGGTGAAATAACAATTGAAGGATAATCTATTGTTTTTAAAGCAGTAAAGGGTTAATGATTAGAAATTATGGAAGATGTATATTTATTTTTTTGAACTATGAACTTTTATCATCTTTATACAAACATTTCCATAGATTCCGGTAAGACACCAAATATTAAAGGATCAGAAAAATCAATTCGACCAAACGACGTTTTCAACAAAGCTACCCAACTACCATCCAGAATTAATTAGCTCCTTCAGAAACTACCAGAACGCTTCAACAATCTCTCATATCAATTCGATTTCTCACGGCCCGCAACTCCATTCGCGAATCTCCACATCCTCAGCTCGCAACACACACTCCTCGAAGTGCGCCACCTTCCGAGAATCCCTCAACAATCCGCTGCTCGCGACAAAGCTCGACACGCAATCCCTGAATCGCGCTAATATGCATGTGATAACGAAGTTTCGCAATTACGCTGACGATCGCGTGAAGCGGGCGAGTGTGAGAACGTAGAGGAGAGGACATCGCTCAACAAAAGTGTTGACAGACCGCGGGGAAATTCTCACTCTCGGTGGGGGCCTCGCGAGTAGGAGACAAGCGAAATAAACGCGTTAAAGTGCGTGACGAGCGGCTGTTTTCTTTGAAAACAGCTCTCTCCTCTCCGCGTGGCCCTTTTCTCGCCGTGCATGCGCCCGCGTATGAAATTGCAGTTTGCATTGCTGAAGGGCTTAGTGTCGCACGGCGACTGCGACTGTCTTTTCCAAGCTGGAGAGCGCGAGAGGGTGCCGGGCTTTTCGCGGTAAACGAGGGTGTTGGTGGTTGGAGTAATTAATGTGGATTTTATTTTTTGAAATTATTTTTTTTTTCTTTGGATTTTGAAGGTTTCTTTTTTTAAGTTGACTAAAGTTATTGTTTAATTTTTTAATGAATACTTTAAAAATCATTGTTTTTCATCAGAAATTAAATCGATTGATGAGACCAAATTAAAGATGAAAAAAATCAAATCTTAATTTTTATAAATTATAATTCAATAAAATTCTTAATTTTTATCCTTTTTCTGTACTATTATACAGTTAAGTATGTATGTATACATGAGTGCTTTTTTTTATTAAAGTCTTGAAATAAATAAAATATATATGGAAATACAAATAGATTTATACACGAACTCTAAATGGAAAACAAGACATTTCTTTAGAAAATAACTCCAAAATTTAAATAAAATTCAAAAACCCGCGCACGCCTACTCTCCGTTGAACTAGCACTAGCTTCCCATTTACATATACATTTAATACAAACACAGCTGAACCCACTCTCGCAGAAGAATAGGAAGAGTCATGTCGCTGGAGAAGAAGACCAGGAAAGAAAAAAACGAGCGAAAGAAACGCGGGAGAGGAAGAGAGAGAGAGAGAAAGAAACAGACAGAGAAGGCGAAATAGACTAGTACACGCGCAGTAGCAGAAGCAGCAGCCTCGGATAATTAAGCGGTGTATATACATTTAGAAGCGTCGGGGCAGAGCCGTTCCAGGCGCAGAGAACGAGAGACTCGCGCGCAGGCGCGTACCCATACACGAGCCCTTTAGCGGGCCGCGAAATTACCTGGCGCGTGAGAAACGACGCCCCGGCCGGAAATGCGCTTCTGCTCGGCGAACACGCGCGCGATGTTCGTTAGCGGCTCTCCCCCCTCCTCGACTCCCCCCCTGCTATCCCTTTGTTTTTCCGCCTTTCCTTCGGGCTGGCTGTTGTTGCGCCGATGTTGCTGTTGCTACTTTTTCGTTTTCCAAGCGACGCTTTCTCGTTGGGGAGAGAGAGAGAGCATTGGCTAACGGTGGACGATGTTGTGTCTGTATCACCGGTTACCGGGAACTGCATGTCAAGTCTTAATGCTCGTGCGAAATGGTGCCTAGGTGTCACAATGGCTGTGACGTTATAGGGGACGCTGTAACTGTAATGGGGAGGAAGAAACGGTGGAAAATTAAGTTGGCTTTGAAATGATACTGATACAAGATTATGAATGAATATATTCTTATAAGGAGGTCCATAATTTTGTATTACACATTTACTTGAGACTTTGTACCGTACCTAGGTAGAAGCATATTTACCTGGAATAAGTGATTTTTCACTATTTTAGCCTCAATAATAGCACTAATCTATTTTTACCAAAACTGTTGACATATTGAGTTTAAGCAGGTGTACGTGTACAAAATAATTATAAAATAAAATTTGTATAAATATCGACCAAAGTTTTAGTGTTATAATATTGCATCAGTAAAACATTTCTGTAATATAGTTCTAAGAGAAAAATGGAAAAGATTATTATTGATTAGCATTTAATATCCTGAAACTCGTAATAACTTTTTAAAGCTCAAAAAATAATACTTATCGAACTTTTACAAGAACCACAAACGTATGATAACCAAACACGACATAAGTAAGTTTTAACTCATTTAACTATCATAAGATTCCTCGAACAATTCATATACCTAAACAGAAAAAACCTTGCATCGACACTACGGTCAATGCTTCATCGACCACCAAGCATCCTCTCCACCCCCACCCTCTCCTCTCCAACGGAAGCATCGTAAAATAATTGCCACACCAGTCCTGCAATCCTCGCCGCGGCAAACATCCTTATCACCTTGCATCCACGCCCGGCGCTCTTCACTCCCAGAGTGAAAATGGAAAAGCCGCTCAGCGCGCTCTCTCCCGCGGCTCGTAAACCTCCCCCTCGTGTATGCAGGTTCGACAAACTCTCCCTCTCTCTCTTCGCGAGCGCGAATGACCTGTGGCTCTGAATACCCGGCCGCACAATAAAGCTCGCGCTTCGTTATTAACTTCGATCGCGTGCTCGAGATATGTAAATGCAGCGGCGCGTAATGACTGCGCAAACACGGCTACACATGCGCGTATGGCCGCGCGCGGAGGAGGAAGTCGCGAGGAGGAGGAACGTGAGAAGGAGGATATTAGGATGGCGAGAAAGGTCGTTACCGAGCTCCGGAGCGCGCGACGTTTCCTCTTTCTTATTACGCGCGGTGCGCTGGAAATTGCCTGTAAATGGATGGAGAAGTAAAGGAGGAGAGGATGCGTAATTGACGCGCTGTTGTTGCGCCGTTTTCAGAGCGCGATGTATTGATGGGAATGGGGGAGGGTTGGCGCGGTGAAGGTGATCATCGGTTGGGTGAGCTTGAGGTCGGTTGGTGGGATGGACCGAGTCTATTGAAATGCTCTTGTTTGCGAGATTTTTTGGTGTTTGGTGAAGTTGTTCTAGTTTTGCAAGATGGCTTTTTAATACACTATTGTAATGGGAATCGGCTAAATATTTAATAAATATTTGCAGCATTTTTGAAGAAAAATGTTTTTAATATCGGTGTTAATCAATCAATCTGATTTTTTTAATCTGATCAAAGTATGTATTGTGTAATGATAACAAAATAGTAACAGAACATTTTTGAACAATCATTGTTAAATGAACTTGTTTGAAAATACGTACTTTATTGAACAATTGATTCTTAGGAACAAATTCGCATTTGACAAAAGAAGGGAAAGCGTAGTATTTTCTGACATTTCCGGGAAATTCCACATAATCCCTTTTTCAAAAAAATCGAATAAAAGAAAAGAGTCGACTGGAATAACGGTCGTATATCTTTGAAAATTTGTTCAGAGTTTAACTTCGTCGATAAATCGAACGTACCTTATCGACATACGCTATACGCGGGGACTGTAGGAAATGACGACCTTACAAATTGCTTCCCTCGTTTTCTACTGCGCTCCCCTATTTAGGTTATTTAGTGTACATTTATTCACTTTATTAGATCTGCTCGTTCGTTTTTATTTTATTTTCTTTGGCCTTTCAAGGTTTGATGTTTGTAATTCGCTGACAATAGTTGATGGAATTTAAATAAAATTTATCATTAAACCATACTGTAGACTTACATTATCCCGAAAAAACGTTAATATTTTTGGTATAACTATAAACTTTTTTTAAATGTGTTATTTAAACCAGGGTGCAGGTTAATATCTTATAAAAACAGTATGAAGTTTAAAGTTGAAACTTCATCATTGCTTTAAAAACTGCAATAACAAAAGTTCTTTAAATTTTTTAAAATATATCAGCTCCTTACAACTCATAAGCGAATAACTATTACAAGATTTACTTTTATAGAATAACTTATGACAAACACGTTAACCCAAAGACTACCAATACAAAAACTTCCAAAAATCGCGAATCCCCCTCCTCAACCCAGAAAAAACTCGCGAAATTTTTTCCCCGACCATAAAAGCCTGCCCCCACCAGCACAAAATCCACGATGACCCGGCATATAAAAATCCCGGTTTGCCGTACAACAAAACGTCGCCTAGAGCAAGCCATAAACTTCCATCTCCTCCCGTGCGTGTTCATATATCGGTTTCGCGGCGTATATCGCACGCACGCCAGGCCATCCCCTCGCTCGCTCGCGCCTGGACTTTACGATCGCGAGCTTTTCCATTTCGCGGGAAAATGCACGCACGCGCAGAGTAGGGAAATTCGGAGAGAGCTCGCGCGCGCGCGCGCGAGAGAGTCGTCTCTGACGTACGATTTGCACGCGCGATAAATCGGCTCTCGCGGCGGCGCGCGATGGAGATTGATGCAGTTTATGCGGCCGCGAGCTTTTCGGTTGCCGGCGCCTATGGCTGAGCGGGGATTAATTTATGATCGAGATGTGTGCAAGCCAGCGAGCTGCTGCATTGGCGTCGGTGGATGTTGGGGTGTGGGATGTGTAACTGGGTTCTAAAGTGGCTTGGGATTCGGTGAATTAAAAGGCAGGGTTGGTTGGTTTAGGGCGTGAGATAAGAGGTGGTGACTAGGTTTTTTTGGTTGGTAGTTTGGGGGCGATGGATGGTTGTGGTTATTGCTAACGGTTATTTTGCTCGTCGTTGGCAATTTTGAAGTTATTTGCGGGTGGAATGTGTGTTGTAAAACATTATGTTGTTTTCTTCTTTTTGTTTTGTTTTATTCTATTTTATCAATGGGTACAAAGTCTTTTTCCGATACAATAATAGTTGCATTATATATGGTGATAACGTAATAGTATACTAATAAAACTTAAATTTACTGGTTTTAGCTAATTTTTAAAAGAGGCAATGAAGTTAAATTTTAATAAATCAGTTCAGAATCAATACCAATTTCTGTGAAGTCATGAATTAGCTATAAAGTGTAGCATCTAAATTACAATTGTTTTCTTTAAACAATCTAAATATTTTAACTTTAATACCACATTATCTTGATTAACGTCAATTCTTAGTAGCTAGACTTTTATTCCTTGACGTTGATTATTCAACAATAAACACTATATAATTCATATTATGAATAGATTATAGGAAGCTGATAAGACCACACTGATGACTTATAAAGATTGGTTCCAATTTATCCAGCCGACTTCCAAATCAATTATTTGGTTCTCAACGTCATAAAAAATAGTTTAACCTTTTGTGATTATAAACTTTAAAGACATTTTTTTCCCTAATTTACTAACTATTTTTTTTTTAAACTTAATTGCTGCTTTTATTATCTTCAAAATATTAAACACAGTAGCTTTCATATTTTAAATAAAAGAAAAATATACCTGAAAAAAGTCCTTTAAAAAATCTGGTCCCATTAAATATTATCAATAACATGACAAATTTATAACGCTCAAAATCCAATGTAACAACAAAAATAAAAAATTTCAGAATGCCATGTACTCAATACACGCACTAACGATGCAGGAATAATGAAGCCTTCGTGCGCGTTCAGCATTACGCAAAACGAGGGTAAAAACGAATTAATATCGCCGAGTCCCCTGTCCCATCGTTCTGATAGCCTGCGCGAGAAATATTAACAGGTGTTCGCGTTCCACTTGCACATTTGTACAGGATCACGTCGCATTAAACGCCGGCTGCCTGCGTGCGATGATTTTACATCGGTGTCGTGTTTTGCAATTAATTTTGGATTTTACACAGATTTTTGGAGACCGGTTGGATTGTCGTCGCCGGCTGCGCGGAACGGATTTTAATGCAAGCTCTGCAGTGTTCCGACAGTTTGGATGCCGTTGTTATTTCATAGAAATTCTTATTTTTTATTTTTTAAGTATTTGAGATTAAAATATTAATTATTACAGAATATTTTTTAATCTTACTCTTCATGTAAAAAAGATTAAAAGCTTGTAAAACTTCTAGAAAATATGAGATCATTTAGTTTTTTTAGTATTTTAATAAATTGTTATATTTGAGAATAACTATGAGGAAAGATATAATTAATTTAAATTAGGGACGCTTCAGCAACCTTTCAGAAAGCATTACATGTTTTTTAAACTTTATTAAAATACATTTTTAACTTTACTTTTAAACTTTGCAAAAAGGTGCCAAACTAAATTATTTTAAAAATAAACTTAAAAAAAATTCTTTTAGCAAATATGTTTATGTATGAAAAAAGTTTATCGTCTGTTAGTAACTTATAAAATTTTATTTTTTAATACATGAAGGGTGTAATGTTAATAATGTTTTTATAAGGAATCTGATATACTCGAATATATTGAACAAAATCTTTTTGCTGAATATTAGAGGGCATAAGTATAAATACATGAGAGAGTTCTTTAGTACTTATGTGGTAGTTAAAGTACTTGAAATATAAAAGTACTTGTCTACATACATGTACTTTTGTATAAATAATTGGTACTTTAGCAAGACTCTTTTTTTAAATTGTTATCTATTTCAAGAGGTGTTTAAGGCAAAGTACTTAAAATGCATTTCAGAGTACTTTTTCAAAAGGTACTTTATATTTGACATGGGGATTTAAAGAACTTTTACCAATAAATAACGACTTGTGTAAAACAAAAGTTTTCTAAAATATGGTTAATACAATACATTACATGTATTTAAAAAAAAATGGACTATTACTTTTCTTTCATTCTTCAACAACGAAAATAATTATACATCAATGTCATAATTCCCAAAACGCCCAATTGATTCTCAAATAAAAATGTTCCATTTCAATCTTTGCCAAGCATGTAAATATACGCTTAGCCCAACACCCGAAACATCGTGTCCGCATTAATTCCGCATTCCTCGCACTATAATTGGATCCTCCGCGAACGCCAATCAGCGATATTATAAATCTGTCTGTAATTGAATCGTAATTTCCGATCGCGCGATTACGATTTTCAGGATATTAACGCGTGTGCGGTCGCGTTTTGTACTGCCCGCGTTTCATAACCGACACATACACCAACACACCTCGAAAAAGGAGAGCAAATTTTCATAATACGCCGTTCACGAAATTACGTATACTTTGTATCTCTCTCGCTTTCGCTAGGCCAGAGCAATTCCGTATTAATCAGGGAGTCCGGGCGCGCGGAAATATACAGGCAATCGAAAATGCTCACGTCGACGCCCGCGGACAAAGCGATTTCTGCGCTAGCGCTCGCCGCTCTTTTTTTTTTATCGTGCGATCGTTCGGCGCGCTGGAATTATGGAAATATAGCCGAAGTGGCGGGCGCGCGCGAAAAAAACGCCGCCTGCAAAAGAGGAGAGAATATTTTGATTCGGGGCTATTGTACCGGGGCGCGGCGCGTAGTCGAAATTGCCGCGGCGTTCGACGTGGGAGAGAGGCGCGCGAAAATGTTACGATATTTGCTCCCATTGGCTTTGGCGAATTTTAGGAGGGTAGGAGAGTGTCGAGCTAATTCGTGATGTGAATATAAAGTCTGAAGTGAAATGGGGCTGGTGAAGTTGATGAACTATTGATATTTGATTTAGGAAAAGATGCGGTGTCGTCTAATATGGTATTTGAATTTTAGTAGAGACAGTTACATGTCGGTAGTGATAGAAATGCGTATTTAATAAAAGTTATTTTTTTAAATGTAAAAAAATTGCATTAATTGGAAAAATTAATTTTTACTCAAATCATACCGGTGGAAAATGTTAATTTATTTATTAGAAACAATTTGTTAAAATTTTCTTACCTTCAAGAAACTTCATTCATTTCACAAAATTTTATTATCATTATAAAAAAGAGCTGATCGATGTTTTCAATAATGTATACATCAAACCGGAACGAAATTGTTTTCATATAAATTTAGGAAATATTGTAAAGCAAAAATTCCCGGGTGTTTTTGGGTGTAGCCTGATCTTCCTGGAAGAACTATTTTATAAATTGTATGTGGATATTAATAACCAAAAATATTTATAAAATGTTCGATAATGCATACCCGAAAAAGTAAAGAATTTATATATCATATATTTTAACTTTTACAAGCAAAATCTAAATTTTTGTTTCCCGAAAATAGAGCATCTTACTGCAATATCTTACGCAAAATCGATACCACCAAGAAACCCAAAATATCTCAAAGACCGTGAAGCGAAGCTCGCCAGGCCAGCTAGGATAGAAGAGCTACGTTTCGGCGTACATCTGCACGGTTGGAGCGCAATGGATTCGTAAAATCGAAGCCAATCGAGCTTAAAATTGAGCGGCCCCAAAAAAACAGTGCCGAGACCAGCCTGCCATTGTGCAGCTATCTCCCAGCGCGCGTGGCCCGCTCTCTCACGATGCTAAATAAAGGGGATCTCCAGGCGCGGAATAGAGGTTTTTCAAAAGGTCTGCGTGAAAGGAAGTCGCTACTGGGAATTTCGCGCAGCGCAATCTCAGGAGAAATATATATCGCGAGGCTCAACTGCGCGCGCGCGCCGCTGGATTCGTTGGAAAAATTGGAAGCTCTACATGCGCACTATACAGTTCCGGTGCTTGCGGAGATTTCTTATTTGTCAGGCGAAATCGTCCGAAGGAGCTGGCCCGATAAGGGGAAAAAATTATGCGCATAAATGAGGGGATGCTGGAGGAGCAAATGCGACGAGGCGGAGGTTAGAGGATGGAGGTTAAGAAGACTGTTGTCCCATGCTCTTAGACGCGCAATTATTTTACATTTTACGGATGAGGGATATACTAAGGGTTACTTTGGATCTTTAGAGATGGTGGAAGATTTTTCTTCTCGTGGTTGAGATAAATGTATATGCTTGCTGTTTTACGGAAAAATATTTCAATGATTATCCCTGTGAACGTATTTATACAATTATGGTTTCGATCATGTAAAAGTCTACTTTTAGTTGATTTTAATCTTAGCTGAACAGAAGTATGGCGAATTGTTTCTGTATGATTCAAGGAACTCGGAGTTCTGATAAGGGAACACTTCAACTTCATATAAAAAAGTAATGATTTCTTCGTTCAGATCTGATTAGAGAAGTACCTCGTTAATACCTGCCCAAGAACCTGATATTAAGATATTATCGTCCGACCTTCATTAAGATGAGTTATGGTGCTTTAATCCAAAACGAGATATCTTTAGATTCTAATTACTTTCACTTCAATTTTCAAGACGAATTTATGATTTATCTTATGATCAATCATTTCTATTAATAATATAGTCATCTTAAAATAAGATACTTTGATTTTATAAAAACTACAATAATTATAAATTCACGTATTCTGAAAATTGACAAATAAAATATCTTTAATTCGATTACAATGCATCTCCAAAATACATAAACCCTTCATAATATTAACCCTATTTAAATCAAATACTTTTTCCCAATCCTGATCACTCAATCGCATCCTCAAATGAGCATTACCAATGAATGCTCATCAATTCCCACTCAACCCGATCATTGTTCACCTCCAACCCGCTCCTTACCTCCTTACCTCAAGCCCAGCCGTAATTCGCAATAGCCGGAGGCAGGCCACCGCGTCATTATATCGACGACCAAGAGCTAGGAGAGAATCAAGAAGTGCGCGGCGGCCTCCTCGATTGCACCTGAGAACTCGAGCATTGTGCGCGTGGGAGTTCCGCGTAACAGTTCAACGACAGAGTAGGTAATTCAGCGACAACGCGCGGCGCGCGCTCCTCTGGCGGGCCACCTGAGAATACGAAGGCGGCTGGAACAATGCGGCGGGGAGAGGCCGGGCACTGATTATTTTATAAGCGCTTAACCTTTTGCCCCTGTGTATTGCTGCGTTTCTGCGACGAGGTAACTCGCGTAATCGAGTAATTTCCGGGAAGTCGCTGTTTTGATCTGCGAGCTTTGTGCTTTAAAGTCGTTAGCCGCTCGTGTATTTTGAGGTGAAGTTCGCGTTTTGCAATCGCGATTTTACCTCGGCTGTCTTCCGATGAGTTTCGAGGGTGGGGAATGAACTATGTTTGCGCGGTAAGTTAGTAAAGGGTAGAACGAAAGGCATTAGCACGCGTTACTTTCGGATGGATAAGCCGTCTAGGTAATTACCGCATGCTTCAATTTTCTCAACGATCCTCGTGAATTATCTGGTCAAACTTTTCTCCTTCAGTCGCAACAGCGAAAGATCGATCCGCCGAGCTATCCGTAATTAATGATTCCGAAAACTCGAGCGATCCACCTTGACTCTAGCTCCTCGGTAATACGGCCAATAAAAAATTTTGCACCACTTCGATTATACCAGTGCTACCACTACCAGCCTCTCTCTCTCTCGTCACTTTATTCACCCATTAGTCACGCCTTCTCATCCCTCTCCCCTTTCCTTCATTTCACCGTCGTCCTCTCCTCGCCATTTTTACATATTCCATTTTCTCTCCGCTGGCTCTCGCGGGCTCCTTGCCAAGCTTCTTCGCCTTAGGAAAACCAAGATGCCATCCCTTCCAGAGTGAGAGAGAGAGGCGGGGGTAGAAAGACGGAGAGATCAATATGCAGATTACCTCCTCGTCTCCGGCGCGCTATTCGCGCCAATATGACGGAATTGAGAGTGCGAGCGGCCGCCTGCCAAAACCAACCAGCCTGCGCGCCGGCTGAAGTAAAAGAGAGACAGATAAAGAGTAGACGAGAAGCAGCGCGCCGGCTTCTTGAGGAGCTTATCGGCCCTCGCGGTCGCTGCCACGGTAATTCGCTCCCTCTCTCATATCCATACTTTTCCTTCCTTCCTTGTACACTTTCCATTTTATGCGAAAAGGCTTTGTCTTTGCCACTGACGGCTCTCTCTCTCTCTCTTTCTCGCCGGCTCTCGCTGTTTTTCTTTGCCTTATTGTAGGGTATTACGAGGCGGTAAGTGCAGATAAGTATTGAGGGACAGTGAATCAAAATATTTATTATGCTTTGGAGAAGGTTTTTTTGCGGGATATGCTTTGCGTTAAGTTATTGTGATAGCTTGGAGGTAGAGATGGTTCAAAATTGAATTTGCTTGTAATCTTGATTCTTCGTAAAAAAATGTGATTGTATCCAAAGCATTGGTGATGCATGCTTTGAATGCAATGCTCACTACATTACTTGTTAGTGCTCGAAAATACTCGGGCAAAGGCTAGCTTAATTAATGTCGCGCATTTACCAAAGCAGTTATGAGCAAATATCTATTTTCCGTTAGTAGGGAAAAGTTGTAATTAAACCGAATTTGGCTGCTGGACGCCAAAAGCAAAATGCATTCGCCAACTAGTAGCAAAATGCCGCACAGTCACAACGATAACATCGCTCTGGCATTAATAAAGCCGGTATTCTCCGCTGGTTTAATTAACAAAAGCTCCGCGAACTAACGATAAACAATTTGGTGAAATCGTATTTGTACTTGAAAGGGAGCTTTTGTTACGAAAACATTTTCTCCTGAAGAGTGTGTATTATTTACAGTGCGCCTTTAGGTATTGTGGTAACGTTCGTGCATACAAATTTCAAGCTCGGTCTCGGTGGTAATCAAAGGATCTATGTAATGGAAAGATATTATTTATATACTATAGCCTAAAATGCTACAAAATATTATTATAGTTCAAATATAAGAAAATATTGAATATAAAATATCTTCTTTCTTGGTTTGAAGATGCAATATAAAGCTTTTTAAGAATTTAATCTAAATTGTATCTTTTAGAATATTTCGTTAAAACAAAGATAAAAACCACTCAAATTTTCTATCAAAAATATTTCCTACACAACATCTCCATTCGTTTTACCGTTTTACCCATACAAATCTCTACTCTCAAACCCTCAAAATTCATAAAGCCCTCAGTTCCGCCTCACATCTCCTCCATTCCCAAACCACGATACAGCCGGAAAGACGCAACTTTCTTCCCGCTCGTAGCAGTCACGCTACATTAATCCTTTGTCCATAACAAACTAAATCCGCATTTCTGTGCGCCGCCAGCGCGCGGTTTCCGTCCTTCCACGGTGGACCGCGCAGTGCCGAGCTCTCGCGTCGCGCCCCTGGAATTTCGATACCCCAGCCGAATTCGCTCGCGGCCGGGGCGGAGACGCCACGCGCTTGGAACGCCTAGCCGGCCTCCCTGGAGAGGGACACATACTTAGTACCTTGATGTGGAAAAATGCGAGGGTTATGCAAGGAACGCGCTGGGACGGGTAGGGGATTCGTCATTTAGGTTGGATTAATTATGAGCGAAGGGCTGTTTTATTGCGGGCTTTTGTATTGGGAGGGTGGAGGTCTGATGTTTTAATTGTTACGTGGATTGCAGAACAATTGGTCACAGCGAGTTCTGAAATTCTCCTAGTCAAGATAATAAAGAAGTAATAAATTTCGAATACCTCAGTAGTTTTAACACTTTGTCAGGTCGAAAGATGATTGCCTTTTTTCATCAGAATCGAGCAACCACCATAAATTTAAGAGTAATTATCTCACCTACACTGATTCTACATCCGCAAGCTTCTCACTATTATGCGGTCAACACTCTATAAGATTAGCAACATGAAAAAGTCTTCGTAATAAATCTGATCTGTTTATCATTTCTCAAAGTCTATGATTCTGCCTAACGTGGTATCCGTCCCTCTCAAGTACTACTTTTGTACACCGTTAGTATTCTCTATTTCGTGTGAACCGAACAATGTATAAACACAGAAGTGGCAATTATTACGGGACTTCGAGACATGTCATTGAGATTGACATCAGCGAATTGCTTTTTCTCAATATCAATTGATCGACTGACGATGTCCAGAATGGTAGTAGACTTTATGGATAAATAAAAAAATTTTTTCAATTTGGAGGCTAGAATCGACAAACTAGCTGTATATAATAGCGATAGCGCCAGTGATCGCTTCGCCTACTTGCCATCAAGGCGCTGCCGCACCTTTTAATTTAAATTTGGAGAAGTTTTAAATGTGGGTAAGGAAGAGGGTATCGAGTTCATGGTTTTATCAAAACTATTTAATTCCTAAATCTATCCTAATCTGCATTTTATTCTCGCACTCATGAAAATGACAAGAGTCTTGAGTCCTGAGCCAGTAGATGCTTACCTTCCTTTGGTGCTATTTTTAGGAGAGGATATTTCTACAATATTGACACCATATTAAAACAAGTATTAACACAATATTGTTACAATATTTAATATAATATTCTTCAATATTGACACAATATTGTTACAATATTGTTACAATTTTGTTACAATATTTATATAATATTGTTACAATAATAATATAATATTGTTACAATAATAATATAATATTGTTACAATATTGCTACAACATTGTTACAATATTGACAAAATATTAGCAAAATATTGACAAAATATCAACACAATATTGGCACCATATTGACAGGATATCGACGCAATATTGACTTAATATTATTACAATATTGACACGATATTGACACTAAATTAACGCAATATTGTTACAATATTAATA
>UELX01005114.1:0-14937 GCA_900480035.1 Eupelmus urozonus | reverse complement strand
TATAATATCTTAAAACATCATTTTTTAATTTAAACCCGAGATGAGCACCTCTGCAGTTAGAGAACGTCCTTAAGCAACTATCGGTGCAATATTATGTATTAACCGAAGTCAATTGCTACAGTCGTATAAAAATCTTAACGTATTGTTAGTTATCTTTATGACATAAGTTTTTGAATTTAAATAACAAAATTATATGATTTGATTTTTCTTCAATACCAGTAATTTTCTGATATTACTAACTAAAATTTTTTCTCGGCGCACTCTTAAAAATATCAAATGAGTTTACAATATTTTTCTAGTACAATTAACACTACTAAATATGATCTAGTTATAAATTTTAGTACTAATTAATAATAATTACTTTTTAAAACTAATCAATAATAATTACTTTTTTTTCTAGTAAACATTGTACTAAAAATTGTATGGTTCTTACAACAACTATTAAGGGTTGAGGACTCAAACAACAACACATTCTAGTAATTTAGAATTTTTACTCATATTTTAATTATCTAACGATTTCATTGACAGAAACTCTACATTTTTTGACTCTTTGACCTTATAAATAAGTTTTACATTAAGAGCACGTTGAAATCCATAAGGAAACATCAATTATTATAATAACAATATGCGTTCTATATACAAAAACTAAAAGAATTCCTAAAATTTTAAATAAGTTTGATTGATTGATTTATTTAATAAACTAAAATTAGACAAGGAAATATTATATTATTAATTATTTATTATAAAAAAAAATTTGTTCTGTATTTATTATTTTAAATATCTAAGCGCGCTTCCTACATAGATGTTAAAATTATTTCCGAAATTCAAAATAATTGGATCAATTTATTTTCAGGAAAAAAGTTTGGAAAACTAAATTTAGATAAGGTCATGGAATCCGATGGCCTGTTAAATGCAACAAATCTTTGATTAAAACTTGTTTCTTCTACTAAAGTAGTTTACTTAGGATTTTCATCGTTTATCAAATTGATTCATTTTGGAAAACTTTTGATAAGAGAAAATTAAAGTTTTATATTATAAATTTATACAATATAATAATATAATTGGTATAAAACTACAAATATACTTGACAACGTTTTTAGATTTAAAAAATCGACTTCTAATACTTTATCAAAACCCATTTTTAGAGTGAAATATTCGTGTACTAATGCGCATATGTATGTAAGTATTACTAAGCCGAAAGTGTATTACTAAGTGAGTAAGTATTATTAGGTAATGTAATATAATAAATTTTTTTTTAAAATATCACAAAATTAATTAAATTTTGTTTTATAATTAGGAATGAAAGTTCCGTATATGCATTTAACGACTGTATCAAAAACTGTAATAGTTATTTACGATACGAGTACAATAAAGTGATATTAATTTATTGGACGTTTTTCTGATACGTCAAAGGGAAAGCTATTTTTAGTGCAGCAACGCGTTTTTGAACGCACGTGCAGAAAATAAACCGAGATAAACTTTCCATATGGAAAATCAAAAAGTTATTTGATTTTATTATTTGGAGAGTGCTTAGTTATTTAGCTAAGTAATTAGTTATCTAGTTATTTGATTTTACTACTTGGATACTATTTAGCAATGCGCGTTCTGTATTTCACCTAATCTCTTTTTAAGGGAGGAATTCAAAATAATTTTTATTTTACATAAAAAAAGAAAATCAAAAATAGCAGCTAAAATAAATAATATTAGACTTGATTCTTAATGTCCCTTATGCAAGGATAGTAACTATTTTTAGAAAGATTTCGCATAAATGTACATACAAATATCTCTGCTCTTTTTATGATATAAAAATTATACCTATACGGTCCAGATACTCTCTCTTCAATAAAAAACCTTCTGCCGTAAAATAATCGGGACGATTTTTTTTCGCACGCTCTCTTTCAAAGGCGCCTGCTCTCTTAGCTTTCTTCAAGTGCGAATCCATGGAGAGCCGGAAGAACCGCGTCAAGAATAATTCATACCTCCTGTTCCCCCTTTTTCGAGGGTGAAGTAAGAGAGACCATTGTTCGGAGGTGTCGGGAAGCCAAGTAGCGCACGATGTATATTCGTCGGTCGAAGGCGAATATTCCATTAATTCTGGGCTTTGAATTTTCGATGATCCCGTAACGCTGTAAAGCTAAAAAATATAAAAAATAGGTCACGCGTGAGCGATTGAGTAGTTGCACAGGGACTAAAAGACAAGCTTCGTATCACTAGTTATAAATTGAAGTGAAGATGATCGTTAGAGGCTGAGTGTTTGCTAGGGTATTGGGGATTCTGGGCGCTATAAAATCTAATTGATTTTGTATACAATTTTTTTTTTTAAATAAGTAAAGGTTTCTTTGTATTTCGTTGGCATAATTAAATGAAATAATTATCAAAACTATAAAGCAATTCATTATAGAAACTTAAGTAAATATAATAAGATTACCTTTCACAATTTATTTTATTGTTTTAATTGTGTATTTTAGATAAGAATAAGATATTTAACGATATTGGAATTACAATTTTTTCTTTGAAAATCAGTCACAAAATTTATTAAACCTCATGTTGTTAAGGTGTTATTGAAACATGAAAAGCAAATAAATCATTGTGAAGCACACGTTGCTTATACAATAATGGACCTTTTTAAAGCAAAGTATAGAAACTGTTTACACAATAAAAACTCCTTTATACTCTTTGTAAATAAAAATCTCAACTTGACCTCTATAAATTCATCGCTGCAAACACAAAAACTCTACTAAAAGCGCGTATAAGTAAAGGGCAATCGAAAAAACTTGAAAAGACTAACGCTCGCGCTCGAATATGTTATTATATCTCCTTTACAGTCAACTGAACACGTTGGCTCCACAAATTATGCGCTAATATATGTACAGAAACTTGTCTACTGGAAGCCATCTAAATTAAATTTTTTGCTTGGCAATAGTGTATACCACTGAGAGGGTGAGTCTCGTGCAGCCTCAGGATAAATTACTTTACGTGCGGAAAAAGAAGCGCGCGCGGAGGGAAAGAGAAAAACATTTAAGTGTATATATAAGAGAGGATACCCAGAGCAGCAGTGAATCGGAAAAATAGCGAAAGAGTACAGAGAGAAAGAAAGCGAGCTCACGCCTTTTTCTAACAGCTTCAACTCGAGAAAACAAACGGAACCCGATCACTGCGCGTATACATTGAATCACTTTTTCCCGACGCCGGAGAAACGACAAAAGAGCGGCTCATTTTCACAGCTGGCCTTTTGTCATGCGCGCGCGTAAAAGTGAGATACGCCGAGATGAAGGGAAGTAATGTATTCGTATAAAAGAGCTCCTGACTGCATTAGCAATTCCGATGGTGCCAATAAAATTGCCCATGCGCTCTGCGCATGTCGAAGAAAGCCCGAGAGAAAGAGAGAACGAGAGACTGAGAGAGTGAGTTGTAGGAGCATTTTGAACACGCCCGGGGCCACCTTTATACGCCTGATGATGATGTGCTATATCCGGTAAGCTTGGATATACGCGGTACACACTTTGCCCTGGAGTGCTGGTTTATGTATATACATTTTTTTAGTCGAGTGGACGATTGAAAGGCCGCTCGCGAGCAGCAAGTCGAGGAAGTGTTTTGGAATGCAATCGTTTGTATTGATAGCTAGCCGTGTGCGCACGAGTTGCACAGCAGTGTGTAATCTGCTTTTAACGAGATGGATTTTTATATGATCTCGAGTCGATCTGTTGTTAATAGCCTTCAGGCAGTTATTTCGATTAACTGAAGAGCAAATGCCCCTGGGATGTGCTTTTTTAATAAAATATATGAATTATTATTTAAACTTTATAGATTTAAATAAAGTAATTCGCGTATACATGAAAAGAACTTGAAAAATGTTTTTAAATAATCCACACACTTTTACATAAAAATTAGGAAACTAAGTAATTGCAAAAATGTTTAAGAACTAAATGTTTCAGCGAAGAACTTCAATAAAGCTGAAACAGTTTAATCAGTTTCTCTCAATAAACATTTAAAAATCTTAATTAAAATTAAAAATTTTGCAGTTCATTAAGAAAATTGTATTATATATTTATAATTTATAATCATAATTCTGAGAAATTTTTATTTCAAATACAGAAATAAAGCTTTTTATTCTTTTTCATAATTATTTGCTTGTTGTCACTATAAAAATTTAATTATTTTGCGGGATAATACCATAAATTTAAAATATTTTCAATCTTTAAAATTCGAAACATTTCAATTCTTTTACAAGTAAAAATTGTAGGTATAGATGTTCCCGCCGCAGTAGTGTGATTCCTTTGAAAAGAGTGGGTGTATAAGCGCATAACTTATACATTCTTCATTACCCTCATTACAGGGATTGCTACATGGGCACTTATAAGTACGTATACGTAAGGTACAAATTGTATTGATAGCGCCTATACTTATTACATTTTTAAATAAATTCAATTCACGCAGAATTTGTTTTTTTTTACCATTCACATAAGTCTCGCATTCGTAATAAATCTCATCTTTTAATAACTTTTTAATACTATGAAATTTCCATCTTCAAAAGGAATTTGATTATTAATTAAAATATTTACACAGAAAAACACAAGTTTAAACGAGAGACAGAAAATAAGTTTCAGAATTCGAATTAAAATTACTCAAAGCAAAATCGATAAAAGAAGACGAAAATGAAGAAGTTAAAATTGTAAAAGAAAATGCTAAATTAAAGTCAGATCTGGAAATGCAAGCGAAAAAAATAAAAATGCTAGAAAAAATTATAGAAGAAAATAATAGTAAAAATAACTTAAACAAGGAAAATGATGGAATTATTTCAAAAAAGTAGAAAAGCTATATCAGATTTGTTTAAAATATTTGATTTATGAGTTTTTCCATGTTACAATATTATGTCTTGCTCTTAATAAATATTCCTTATTTCAATTTACAAATCCAAACAAAACTTGCGTAACAAATACTTTTTTATGCGGGGTTTGATCAATTCGTTCTACCTCATTTGATTAATATTCGACGTAATACTTATACACATAGTATAGAAAAAAATCTTACCGGTACAGTCGATATCAAATTTAGGGTCTAATAATCGTTAAATGATCGGAATGAAAGAGAAAATCCCAATCGCATATCAAGCGGTAAAGTTAAATTCAAGCTGCATTTAATGCCGTGAAAAAAAAAACAGAAAGCAACACACTGTGAGAGCTAGTTCTTATGCATACAAACATCACAATATTAACAGCAATCGCTCATATTGCTACTGCTGCGTAACAATATATATATAATACGTACGCGGGACTGTGGACAATCTATCATCTCACTCCAACGCACAAGAGCGTAGATACACAAATGTATGGACTAGAAGTACTGTGGCACTCGCTCACCCTTGTATTTATCGCGATCGCGCGCTTTGCGTCTCGAAAGTCTGTGCGTCGCCAAGCTGAAAAATATACAGACACATCACTGAATATTGTATTGCATTGTTAGTTTTGAGACAAAATGATTATGCGGCTAGAGTTTTCGTGTAGCAGGAGGCACAAAGCTCTTTTGGGATTTTATATTTTTAATGTGAGCTTTTAATGTTGATTTATTAGTCGTTAAATGTGATTTGTTAATAATGTTTTTCATAAATGTTATAGAGAAAAGCAGAAAATGTTGACATGATATTTTTGTTGTTTATTTGCACAAAAGTAACTTTTTGTTAAAAAAAAGAATGCAAAAGAAAATGTAAAATGTTTTCACTTCTCTTTATTGATTAAGTTGTAATTTTTTGTTTTTTGATGTTTCACTGGATATAAAAACAAATCAGTTGTAGCCACCGAGAAAAAATTTTAATTGGTAATACCAGAAAGTTATTGGAATATATCGTTACTCAAGTACTCAATCCTAAATAGTTGTTATAAGAATTATATAATTTTTAGCAAAGTTAACTAGAAAAAAAGTAATTAGTACCAGCATATTTACTTAATATTTTCTTATTGATCAAGTAGAAAGAACTAAAAATATAAAATTCTCTTTACATTCCAAAACTAGTATATCAAACTAGAGAAAAAAAAAACAAGAAACCACTTACTATCTATTATTGTAATGTTAACATAAATAAATTGTTTTAAAACAAAGAAATAGTACAATTTACTATAATTATTGTAGTTTTTCTTTTTCCTAAAATTTTTCTTACTAGAGATTGTGGTTGCTTGAACACTGAGATTTTTTCTCATTGCATTGATGATTTATTAGTACTTTATATTTTTGTTAAATACTATGATCATGGTACTAGTGTAGGCGATTTATATTTATTGACATTATCCGTTTTTCTGCAATTTTTGTTCATTCGTTTTTTCTGGTTATTATTTACTAAAATCAACAGTAAATAATACTATTTGAAATTCATTGTAATCATGTTCAATAATTCACAAGTGTAAAAATAAGGGCACCAATCATATTTTATGACTTTCTTATGCACACATTCTTAGA
This sequence comes from Eupelmus urozonus, assembly GCA_900480035.1. NCBI lineage: Eukaryota > Metazoa > Arthropoda > Insecta > Hymenoptera > Eupelmidae > Eupelmus > Eupelmus urozonus. The sequence goes on along the minus strand of UELX01005114.1, from coordinate 8,487 downwards.
ATCGTAAAAACTTTTCTTAATGTTTGTCTTAAATTTCGAGTTATTTCTCCAGTAAGTGCGCGCATGTGGCTTTAAATTCATGCATAACTCGATTGTATTTTTTGAAAGTTGATAGAAATTCTTGTAAGAAAAAGGAACAAATAGATAAAACAAATAGATGAAAAAACAGAAAAAAATTATAACGGGTTACCTGAAACTTAATTTAACACATATAAAACAAATTTTTTATTTTTTTGCTGATAATACATTTACTGAATATTTAATTATTTTCTTTGTTTTTGTAAACGATAATTATTTCTTTTGTGCAAATTTGGTTAAGCAAAGATTTTTAATTTTAGCGCATCTTTTTCATAGAATAAAGTAAAAGAATTAAAGTATCCAATAAACACATGAGTCCTATCTAAATAGTATGTATTCTTTGTTCCGTAAGAAATAGTATATTTTAGTACAAATGCAAAATACATTATTTTTGCACGAGTGAAAGAGTTTATTGCCTGACAAAAGTGATCTCGAATCAATAATAAATTACCTTTTGCTCCTATATAAAACAATATTTATTGATACAGTGGATTTATATTTTTTAGATTTATATATAATGTTAATTTTAAGAATTGGGTTACTGTAAGTAAGTTAAATTAAAAAAAGTTACAGAATAAACTTCTTACTTTAATTTAATTTAAATATCTTTTTTACTGCGTATGTATTAAATGCTTTGCGTGTCTTACAGATTAAAGATCAAAAAAATGATCGAAATTATTATTCAGCACGCACATTTAGGTGTCATTCTATCAAATTGAAAAAATATGAATATTTATTCCTGCATTGCTATCACATCTCAATCCAATAAAAAATGCAAAAATCTTGATACTACGTGATGAAACTATTAAAATGTCGATATAGAAATTGTTCTGTTTACTAGTAACATCAAAATGTTATAGCGAAAATATTTTATAATATATAACGTGTAATGAGTTAAATAAAAACTGTTCGTTTATTCAATTAATAAATATTCAATATTTTTTGTAAAACATATTTAAGTAGGAATATACCAAGTATGGTAAGAAAAAATCTTATCAAAAAATATACATTTATTCATCATATTATATTTATATCTTACCCACGTCGACATTCGTCTTGATTGAGTTTTTCTTAATTCTTTTATCAGCCAAAGATAGTGCGTTTTTTTAAACTGAAGCTCCTCTTGATCTTCTGAAAGATTGTAGCTCTTTTGGAGAGGGTCCCAAGGGGAAAATATACCATGCGCTTCTGGTCATTTTTTCCTTTTTTATGTATCGTAGAAGCATTCATCAAACGAAAATGTATTAAAAATATTTTTCCCATCCCAGGGTTGAGATAGACCTCTTTTTACGGCTAAAAGTAGCCTAGATAACCATCCATTTTGAGCGTGGTTTAAAAGCAGTAAAAATGAGTATTATTGAAAAATAAGCTGTTTTTGACTGATTCTCAAATATTACATAACTAAAGTCATTTAACTCACGAAGTCCCTATGAATAAAATATATAAATAAATAAAAATTTATATTTTAATAATATTTGAAAAAATTCATATTTTAATTAAAGTGCTGATTATTAATAAAACTTAATGAAGAAAATGCATACGATTGTAAAGTAAATAAGCTGTTTGAAATATTTACGCAGAATTAATTTATAATTTCCTTAATAAAATTGAATTTTCGTTAAATTTCTGAACTTATTCTATTTTATTAATCCAATTTATTTTATTTTATTATTAAACGTAAATTTTTTAACGTAAATAACAAAATTACTTCACTTGAAATTTCATTACTGTGTAGCACTTGAATTATTATAACAAGCCTTATTAGAAAATACAGTTGCATTAACATTTTTTAAAAGTATTTTTTACTTTTATGAATATGAAGTAAGTTTGCTATGTTTTTCTAGTATGATTGAATACTGGCATAAACTACTTTTTTTAAGTAAATTTTATTATAAATTGTATGGTTCTGATAACAACGATTTAGGGTCGAGAACGATAGTTAGTGTCAATACTAGAACCATTCTGGTATTAACAACTAGAATTCTGTCTCAAAATAATAAAAAAGGGTTGCGAACGCGCCAGGGCAAGAAGATGACATAATCGATGCGCTCTCGCGTGCTTCCTTCATTCGTGTTTGCCCCATACGTTATCCTGCCACGTTATCTCAGTGGCCATACGCGCGTCATTGCGAAACAACGTCATTTTCATACTATCGGCTCTGACGCTATACGTCCGCTTCTTCGCAGGTGCACGCAATTCACGTGTACAGAGAGCGAAAGGAGAGCAAGGAGAAGGTATATATCAGGTTTGCGCGCGCAACAATAACATCGGCACTGCACTCTTATCCTCGGATCAACGAGTCCTTCCTCTTTTGCTCTTTTTCGCCCGGCAATTTTTCTCGGAGGCATTGCTTGGTTTATACAGACACTGTCCGTATTGTTTGTTTTTCCTCTTATATCGACTCACGTCTTTTTTTCTCCTGACCTCGAGGGGCGAATTCGTCTTTCTCTCTCTCTCTCACTCCCCTTTTTCGCCTCTCTCTCTCCCTCTCTCTCTCTCTCTCTCTCTCTCGCTCTCTTCGTCAAAAGAACCCTTTATCGGATTTTTTTTTATTCTCTCGTAATTATGTAATATTGTTAGCGCGAGGGGTGAAGTAGTGAGCGGCTTCCCGACGTTAACGACCGAACCTTGAAAAGTTCGGTGACTCAATTTAAAGTTTAACTAATGAAAAGTGACATTTTTTATAGTTGAAATAAGTAGTTGTTACCGCTCCGGCAGTTAGAAGAAGTTGAGGAAAAGAGTGGGTTAAAAACATTGTCTGGTCATATTTGTCTTTTTCTACTGACATATTTTTTTAAATAATGAAAATTATAATAAGATATCTTGGTTTACACCCTGCTACTCATAATTGTTTAAAATTTAATATTTTTTTTTTTATTTATTGGGATATAGTTTCATTTAAGTTCAACGTTCATATTTCATATTTCACTTCTTTTTTTTTTCATATTTATCATCAACATGGATAGAACATGTTATTTTTATATGCTAGCTCCGTTCTTGCATTTCTTGCTGCACACGCTGGCTTCTGATACAAAAATTTTCTAACCATTCTAGACAGGCTCTCAGCAATAGCACCTTCCAAGTACATAGCGTCCCTAGCGTTTTCATTTCTTACGAGCGTCAAAAGCAGTGATACGTCATTCGCTTTAAAAATACGTTTCGATAAGAATCTATCGCAATTTGTTCTGCGAGTTTTATTTTTCAATACTTACTTGTTATACTTTTGAAATTGGTAGAACATTTTGAAAAATAATTTAAAAATTTCTACGGTTATTTAATTAATTTAAACTATTTTGTATTAAAGTTCATAACTGCGTAAATATTATTATGACATTAAATTATTGTTTAGAAAAAAATAGTTATATTTAAATAAAAATTATATCCAAAGTTGCATAAAAAATTGTCTATTTAAATTTACATCATTGCGCCATATAAACCATAATTCTTACGTAACGAACAAACAAAATATATTATTTTAGAAATTTAATAAGAATCATAAAAAAAATGATGAGCCAATAAAACAATTTCGAGAAAATTAGAATTTTACTACCCCAGGCAATAATTATTTAGCAAAACTGTTAGAGCTTTCAATATAAGATTAATGAGAAATTCGTAAAAGATCGTAATCAAAGATCACATCTTCGAATCGCTTATCTATATTAGATTTTGATTGATCGTTATAGTGAAATTAAGTCGCAAAAATCAATAATTTCATCTGCGCCTAGACTGCACGGCATTGGCAGATACATTACTCATTCTGACGCCCCCTCGCCATAATTTTTCTTATCGTAGCCAAATATACTCTCATAACAGAAAAAGAAATAGAAAATAAAAGCTCAAACTTCTTTATGAAAAATTATCGAAAAAAATTAAAGGCAGTAATGGTGTGTATATGAGGAAAGCATACCGTCGTCCCCTCCGGTTATCTTTGTCCTTTGCATTAGGACTACCTCTTACGAGACCAGTGTCAAAATGGGATTTTACGAACTAAAACTTTCTTTCCTTGTTTTTCTTATGAAAGCTTTCCCTAAAACTTTCTTATCGCCTGCCTGTTCCTTATTTGTCCACCTGCGGTAAAATAAAATACATTCAGCTTAATTTGGTAATAAATATTTATTTAATTGAAAAAATTGATCAAACACTTTTATACTTTTTTACTCTTTATTTATAAAGTTATCATCGTTTTCTAAAAAATATTTTTGATGAAACCGTAATTCATATAAGATCTAATCTTTTACGTATATTAATAATTCACTCTGTTTGTAACAAAATCTTTGCAAAAAGTTCTGACAAACACTATTTTAATATAAATATAAGAATATTCATTTATGTTCATTCAGCCTTGGCTTTTGAATGAGTGGCAGGATGTTAAAGAAAAAGATGAAAATTAAAGAAATGATTGAAATCAGAAAATTTAGTTTTTTCGTTATGCATATAAATTATATGGGTAGGTATGAATCGCCTACTGCTAGGAATATTTAACAGTCTGACAGTTTACTTCAGATTAAAACACCAAGTAAAAGAGCAAAATGTTTAATATTCAATATTTTGACAGGTTCATTTAACTCTCTCATTTAAGCAGAAAGTTCCGTTAGTATTTATTAAAAAAATTTACGAATCTTTCTGTATTTTATCAATAGTGCAAAAATATTTAAAAAATTTGTTTTATAAGTAATTTAGACAAAAATAATCAGTTTACTCAATGACATATTTAAGATATCCTACTGAAATTCAGTATCGACAAGATCAAAGTACAAGAAAAGAGATTAAATTTGAAAAAATCGTCATTCAATGGAAGTTTAGATAATCAATTGTCTGTTGTAATAACACATAATGAAGTTACTCGATTTTTGAAAAATCAAGTGATTTTTCCCTTTAATTAATTGCTTATAACTTTTCATTCTACAGGCTACTTGATATTTGATACTTTTTGTGTGAATTCCCCATTTTAACTTAAAATAAAAAATATTCAAGTGAGTGGTACTCAGTGTCACAAAGCAATTTTTTGTATACCCTTGCATTTTTGTTCACAGTCTAAAATAAGAAATAAGAAAAATTATGTTAGAAAAGTGTGCTTGCTATTTAAAAATTTACTCTTCTTTTTTGATGCATCTAACTGGCTGATTTAAAAAGATTTTCCCATATACTAATTTCACTCTATATGATATTTTTATATAATAATCTCTCGAGATTTTACTACTCGACGCTCGTACTCTTATTACAGTGAGAAAAATTCTCTGTGTCCGGGTAATCCAAATCTCTAGTAAGAGAAATTTTTGCAATAAAAACTAGAATTACAGTAAATTGTAGTAGTAAATTATTTATTTATTTATTCAAAATGTTAGCGGGTAAACGCCCATTACAAAAGAAAATACACAAATGTAAAATAAAAAGTATAAAAATACAAAAAATGAATAGAATTCAACATTAAAAAGTAGAAGTTAACGATTTCGTAGAATTTTTAAACGTAGATTATCTCGTTGAAAATTAGATCTCGCCTCCTATTAAAAAGGATAAATTTATATTTTTTGAATTTTGAGTAAAAACCCATTCTCCCGTAACTAGTTATTCGAAAAATAAACGCTCGCAGTTGTCAATTGAGTTCTTAGCGCTGAATAATTCAACATCGTCTGTATATAATAATATATTTGAGTATATTATACACAGGATAAGATTATGAATATAATAACAAAAGAGCAGTGAGTCCAGGTAAGAACCCTTTAGCACCCTTGAAGTAATGCTTATTGAATGCTATTTAGAATTATTGATTCTCAGTGTTTGAGAAAGTTTAGATAAAAACGACGATATAAAAGCAAAGCGTTACATTGACTCGCTCATAATTGACCAAGGTCTCAGACAAAAAATCATTAAAATAAGAAGATTAATGAGGGTAGAGCGCCGGCTAATAATACCATGCTGTTGTGTATAACGTTTGAAAGATAATGCCATAGATAACTCAGAAGCTGAAAACGCATTTAAAATATTTGGTAAACAGCTTACAATTGATATCGATCTATAGTTAGTGACCCCTTGTTTATCACCACTCTTAAAAATTGAAAAAATAAATGAAGTAATTCCACTGAGTACGAACTCAGTGTTTTGAAAAATGCATGAATATCATCTCACCAGGATTCAAATTATCCTTCACGTCTTCAACTATAATCCGAATAGCTAGGTATATAATGGAGAGGCCAGATAACTAGATAAAATTTCTACGCTATTACTGTCACGATCAACTACGCCTGTGAAATCAGATCTAATGGTAAGCGGTAGTTGACTTCACAGTCAGATCAAAGCGGTAGTTAACTTCACAGTTGGAAATAAGACGCGTTTGACAATTACAGGTGAACGAGAACGAACATAATTATCAAACAATGATTAAGGGTTCGCGGGATCATCTATTTTTAATTTGCTGTTTCCTCGTTACGATTTTCTCTAATTTCCTTGGAATCGACTTCGTTTGAACTTGATACTCGTTGCGTGATTAATCTTATTAGTCTTGGCTTTTAGAATTTTACTTTGTTACTTAATGAAGTGAAGAGTTTTTGCCTTTTTGATTAGATACTCTAGTTTTAATATATTAAATCCGATTGAATCTATGAACTGTTGCAATCCTAATATTAAAAAAGTTATTATTTTATGACACACTAACTTTATAAACTAAAGAAATTTTTTGTATACTCTGCTATTTAAAAACGGTTTTCAACCAACTTGCTTCTAATACATTTTAACTTTTAAACTTTAAATAAGCATAACTTTGGTTCTAACTATCAAGTCTTAATTCTGAAAACAGCAAATCAAAGCTTGATTTTTCTATTTTAATTTTAGCTATTAAACATTTATTGAGAATATTCGAACACTGAATTATTCACATTTCAAGTAGAAGCTCATTTTTTATATTTTTCTTAAAATAATACGACAAACATTGATAAAATGAGTTTTCCAAAGCGTTGGACCGTACGGCTTGGACTTTCCACATTATTTGGTACCCAAAAACATATCCTAAAGTTTCATCAAGATCTTTGATCTGGAGATGTGATACTCTCCTAGTTAGTAGGGGAGACCGAGGCTAGTTGGCTGAGGGCGTAAGTTAACAAAATGCTTAGTATCTTATTAGTTTAAAAATATGTAATTACAACTTATACATATTGATGAACCTACATATATGCTTCATTCATGATAGCTGTAAATAGTAATGTAGAGCTCAGATGAAAAGATATTGAGTATCTTGCTAATTTACCCCTTCAGCCAACTAGCCCCGGTATCCCTTACTTATAGGAATATTAGAATCTTTGTTGAGTTTTTTTACAAACGACTAAAAGGAACAGATACACTCTCGCTTTAGATTCAACAACTTCGATGTTATTGTGATATTCTAAGCGCGATAGTTGAATACATACATTTACATACTCATTTCATTGATAATGAGCGCGCTTTTTATTTTAAATAGCATTCACACGTTCATAATCATTTGAGATATGAACCGGGAATCTGCTTAATAAGAGGAATATGAGTTTTAATACTGCCTAATATACCATACAAACTTGATAAATTGGATTCCAAATTATTATGTTCGTTTAAAGCAGCGCCCCATTCTCATCCCGAAGATAGAAAATAATCGCATCATAGTTGGCTGCCGCCAAATTACGTCCAGATGAAGCTAATACAAAAATAGAAGATTTAATATTTTTATTTATTTGAAAAAAGCATAGATCATGATACAAGTCCGTTGGAAGAATTTGTTCTTGCAGATCCAGCTGCGTTGAGTATCCAGGAGAAAAATTGAAAAATTATCTAAATTATAATCTTTCTTAGCAATAATTTTAATTCTTAGTGAGCAAGTTAATATAACAATAATATGTTAACTTAAAAATAAGTAATATATATTAGTTAATTTATATTATTCAATAGTCAATTGTTTAATTTATATTAGTGTACTGTTACAGTTATATAAATACATAAAAATCTTAACGTATTGTTAGCTATCTGTACGATATAAGTTTTTGAATTTAAATAAAAAAATTATATGATTTGCTTTTCTTCAATTTCAGTAATTTTCTGGTATTACCAACTAAAATATTTTCTGTTCATAAAAAGATTATAGCTGATTTTTGCTGTCGTAATTTTGCATTTTCGCAATTTTATTTTTAGAATTATTATAATTCTAATTATTGTAAAAATTATATTTTTGAAATGGACACTGTATTTATTGATCGTTGATGTTGGTCATGAAGCATGCGAGCCTTGTCTAATAAATTGTACCAATTCTGTTTTAATTATCAAAGTAATCTAAAAAAACCTAAACAAATCTTGCTACATTTTAGCTACAGGTTAAATTATCGAATTTGAAAGTAACGAATGGTTTTAAATAACCTCATATATATACTAGGAGGGCTTAGCCCCCCTGCG
>UELX01005113.1:0-14937 GCA_900480035.1 Eupelmus urozonus | reverse complement strand
GACAGACAGTGTTTTTATAACCTTACCCTAACGAAAATTCAAAACATTCGGGCAGATATGATAGTGACCGAGTTTACGTAAGCTTGTACAATTTTTAGGCAAAATAGTACATACATTCAAAATATAAAATTTAAGTATTTTTCATAGCTATCAATTAAAAAAAAATGGACAAAACTTATTTTATTAAATCCTGAACATTACTGAAAGTAACCAGATAAACATATCTTTTTATAAATTTTGAAGATAATTTTTAGACTTTTCTAATCTTTTTTTGTTACAAGATTTCAATCATAATATTTTTACCTCTTTTTAATGTACAATAATCCACAATAATGAACCCAAAAATTAAAATTATTTTTTAATTCTGTTATTAATTGAATTTTTCGGTTGTATCAGTTTGCAAGAAGACAAAACGACTTTTAACCTATTTTGAGGAAGCACAGCTTATAGGTTAAATAATTATGACTATCAAAATTAAATTCAATCTTTTATGACACTAAAAAGTTACAGAACTTAGGGTAATAGTTTAAACGTTAGTAAGTTGATAATAAAAATTAGCTACAAAACTACTTTCTAAACGATAAATTTACAGTAATTTTTATCTTTGCTAATTCCTTTACCGATGTACAAATAAGCCCCTCTCTCTCTCTCTTTATAAATTCCATTATATTTTTGCTATAATCATATAGTAAAGTTTTAAAGTACAATTATAATTTAGTTTGACTTACATTTAATGCCAAGACTATCAACTACTACATTTCCAAGTGGTTGAAAAAATAAATACAAACCTGTAACAAAAAATACCAATAATTATAAACAATCTGTTAATAGTATTTATAAGATATTATAAACAAATTAACATTTGGTTATCAATTCTTATTAGCTATAGTAAAAGTGATGGAAAGTCAAAATTATTACGGAAATTTCATTGGCGATAACAGCGACATTACAGAAGCAGGCAAGTTACAAACTTCTTAAACAAGTGAAATAATAAAAGTTAATAATAAAGACTTTCGGCAAATTGCCAATTAAATTTTCTAAAGTATTATAGTTTCGGAATAGGCCATGCCGAAAGTTTTTAGTATCTTTTGAAGAAAAAGCTTTACCCAAGCGAGGGCACTTACAACTTTTCAAAGTACTTCTCTATTAACATTATACACATTTTTCCATTCGTTGAAACTGTTGTAAAAGGAAGACTTTTTTGTCGGGTTTGTCAATACCATTAGTGTCGTTAAAAGCATGCAACAACAATTTTTTTACTTGTCTGACGAAAATTTCGCCTCGCTCTTTAGAATAAGTAATACGTGTATCTTCCTCCAATGTTTTTTTTTGCGCGTCGGTAGCCCATTCTTCTGTTGCGAAGAATGCTCGAAACGAATTTCCAGCGACTGCTCGTAAAAAGACAGACTTTCCAAAGGTCTTTAACAAAGATCTATGGCATTCCTCTGCGCCTTTGAAATCTTTTTGATGATCATAAAAACGTCATTGCGAAAAAATCAGGTCAGGAAGATTTTACCTTACGATAAATGATCAATCTAAAAAGGCTTTATGAGCTTTCTTTATTTCTCTTTTTCACACATCACTGAATCTTTCTTACGTAAATTCGCTGCATTGTTATATAATTAATGTTCATTTTAATCGTTATCCGAATTAATTTTATGCATTATAATTTAAATTTGAAAATTATTGCAATATTTTATCAACAATTTTTATAGACTCTGATTATTAAATATACCCGAAATCATTTTCTATTTAAATTTTAATTTTTTAATAATATGTAGTTATTAGTGGCTTTCATTAAAATTATAAATTAACGACGAGAATTTTTTTAAAAATTAAAAACTAAATGAAAGATAATGGATTGCCATATTTTTTCAACAAAAAGAAAAGTATTGCATCAACTTGTAATGGTGTTAAAGTTTACCAACAATAACAGAAATCCATTATTAAACTAAATTTTAATTTTAAAAATAATTTCATTGCTGATTTGCTATTGACTAATAGAATAAGCTGAGCGTGCAATGTTATTTCGAAATTGAAAACTGAAAAAATAAATGATATTTCACAATTACCGGTAAGTACAAATCTTTAATATCATCTTAACGCAACAGCAAAAGATTAAATCCTCGCCAATTTATCTTACTATCCAAAAATAATTTTCAACACTGCAGTCGTTTTACGATTAAAATAATCCCCCATCTCCATTTTAGCCAGCTGAAAAGCACGAGGATTCGGGTCACACACAGGAGTCCAGCAGCTCGAAAATCCAATAGAGCGGCGCGCGCAGATGAGGCGAATAACGTTGAGCGTGCCTTTTTTTCTCCCTGCCGGACGTCCTCAAAAAGATCGATAATTAACTTCGCTCGATTTGAAGAGACCGGGGAGCTGATTATTATTAAAGCTGTAAGCGGAGGAAAAGAAATAACGGACTAATGGAAGTAACGATTGAGCATTTATATCATGCCCGTGGCAGGATAATCAGGGAATACCCTTTTTCGCGTAAAAGCGAAGCTTAGCTTTCCTGAATTTTTAATCATCGCTAATGCAAGTACGTACAATCTGATAAAAGTCAAAGCTTAAGGAAAGCTCGAATTTCCTACATAAACTAGATGAATAATAGTCTAGATGAAACACGCTAGATATAAACTAAAAAAAATTTAAACAATCCCATTTCCATCCTTGATTTATTACTCAATTTCATTAACGAAACTAAACCGAATTATAGCCGCCGAACCGTACAGCCAGCCGACATAACCAGAAAGTACTCGTAAAAAATTAATCTTTCGTAAATTCCAAAAACATTTTCATCCCGTCAAAAAGAAAATACTCCCCCCTAAGCTCGCAATGATTACGCAAGCCGCGGATTCAGCGCCGGCCAATTCAATTCGTCCTCTTTTACGAGGCCACTCAAAAATGCATCGCACCACGAGCGTCCGCCAGAAACAAGACCACCACGTCCGCGGGCTCCGAATAAAAAATATATAAAAGGAGAGGGAAAAAAGCGGGAAAAGCCCAGACGCGCGCGGGGGGAAAATAGAAAGAAAAAGCAAGAGGGGGGGGGATACGGCGCGGCTCGGTCCGTTGAGCGGCAGCGCGCGCGCGCGCGCGATGAAGAAAGTTTTTAAAGCCCTTAACCTTATTCAGCGCGTAACTAAACTCACTAACAAACTAACTGACGTGCTCGAAAGTAGCTTCTCGCTCGGCACCCCCGCTCGCGTCGTAACCCCCATGGAGACTTAACAAGCCGGCGCTAGAGTGCCTCTAAATCGCGCGAGTGGCTCTTTCTCTTCCTCTCTCTTTCTCTCGGCTATCTCTTGCTCTGCGCTTCCGTGCCTATTTTGACTCCCTTTGAAAAAGTCACGACGAAGGCGTGCATGTGTTGTTCATGGGTTACGGATAGCTGGGCTCATGGTGGTTTCGATCCTTGCGTTTGACTGATTGTAGAGAAAAGGTTTTGATACCGACGGCTGTACTAGGTGTTTTTGGAAATGGCATTGTTGATCCGTTGATTCTTCCAGCGGCCGACTTTAAATCGTAATAAAGGTTTCCCCCCTCTCCACGAGCTTTTTGTTCAAAGTCCCCGTCACCCCGGCGTAGTTAGAAGTTGGCGCTGTTCATCCAGATTACAACTGTAACACTGAGGAAACTTTGCAAATCCAACGCTTGGAACAACTGATGCAGTCAGGATTTAAACGCCCATATAACGTTCTTTACGAACGAGCGAGCCCAAACTGCTCCCTCCTCCGAACAAAATTCAAACTTCCGAGAAAAAAAAACCCAAAGTCAGCGACAAAATCGACACCGCGCTCCTTCAATTTCTCGCCTCGAACTTCCGCGATAACAGGCCGATATACCCTGCTCGCACGCCGGGAAAACAAATGCCAGTTTCGCGCAGCCGCAAGTGGGATGGCAGCAGCGAGAGGGAGATGTGTACAAGCGCGCGAAAAAGAGGGTGGGTGCCAGGCAGATTAGAGTAAAGTACGCTAAGATGGAGTGGCGCTCGCGCCTAGTTTTGCACTGTCTCTATCTCTCTTGCACTTGCGCCTTGCCCCGTGTGACAACGAGGAAAGTTTTCGAGAGGCACTTTGCGACGAGCGCCACTCGGCGATATTACCGCCGCGCGACGAAAAGTAGAGCCGGAGAAATTATTTCTATAATTACGATGAATTTGCAGGCAAGAGGGTATAAGATTTCGGGAGGAGGAGAGGGGAGGGAGAGAGATTTTTAATGGGAAACTTGGAGATGCATTGTTGATGACGATTGTTGAGAAGATGATTTGGTTGGAGTTATGTTCATATTACCGGGTGGTGATTTTGTTTTTGTTTACTGAAAATTTTTTGTAAGAAAATTTCGTTTTCTATTTAAAAACAAATCAGTTAAAAGGGTGAGAGTTTTTAATTTAATGAAAAATTGATAAATGACGTTTTTGAAAAAACTTTCTGAACGAGCTTAACTCAAAAAACAAAATCCGTTTTACATAATGGTATATTAACACAAGCTTGACTCTTTAAAAGCGCGCACCAAAGCCCACTTAAAACCCGGCGCAATTCCAAAGTGCACTCAAACGCGTGCCTCGTAATCCTCCAAAAATAAAAATCCCGAGAAAATCCACGCAATCTCAAAAAACACTAAACAGCCAACCAAAAAAAAAAAAAAAAAAATCAGCTCTGAAATATTCGAAAGTGGACGGCGGAAAACTCGACGTCATGAAATAAAATTGCTCTCAGCTCACGGAGAAACGACCTAATCACATATTCAACCCCACCCCTCCCAAACATGTCCCATAACGTTTGCATAATGCGACACGATTTTAAACCGAAGTCCGCCCCCTAACGCACAGTGGACAGCCCCCTGCGCTCGGGCGAGAGCTACTTTATCAGGTGGAAGCCCTTTTTTACATTTTCATTCGGCGGGATAACGCGAAATTGAAAGGATTTGTTGGAATTACGAGACGACGCGGGGGTGGAACGGAGGGAGTTAACTAACTGTGTTTTACGCCCAGAATGAGGGGGCGAGAGGCGATACGCGCTTTTTTCAGGCGCGAGTTTTGATAAAAGGTTAGATACAGCGGGCTGTTTGGTTTTATAGACTTGCGGCGGCAGAGTGGGCTTTGAAATATTCATACGACGGGGGTAAATCGAAAATTGAGTTGAGTGCGTGGATGTTTGTTTGGTCGAGAGATAATTTTGCACTGGAACGACTTATTTGACTTTCTGAAAGTCAATAGATTTTGCACATTCTAAAAACAAAATTTGATATTTTCCAAGTCATAAGAAACATTTATTATTATAAAAATCAGCACACTCTCCCACGCATCCAACTCGTCTTTATCCACATCCAGAAGAAGAACTACGCCTTACCGTCCCACTGATTAATCGTCCTCCACTGTCGCAAACATACGCAAGCCAGCGACGCACAATCGCGTCTCACCGAAACGCAGCAGCCTCCCGGAGAGAAAAATTTAATAAAACTCTCTCGATTATCCAAAACATTTATCAACGCCGCCGAAAATTAGAGCCAGCGATGCACGACATTCCGCAAACACTGCCGCGTAGTCTAAGTCATTACAGACTTCGCCTCCCTATCCCCGGCGTCTCCTGCCGAGGCAAGGAAAGTTAAATCTCACGGTACGCTCACGAGTCATCGCCTCGCCGTGTCTATACTCCCCCTTCGCACTTTCAATTTTCTCCATTTAAAGCCTAATGAAGGGCTGAGAGGAGGGAGAGAGGCGCCTTCGATCGTCGTGGAAGTGATAAGGTGCGAGTTGGGAGAGTATTGGTGCGGTGGCTGGGTTGGAGTTGAGGTTGGTGTTGAGGTGTCTGGTTAAGATGGCTTTTGTAAGACGTTTTTATTTGTTGGTTGTGTAAATGAAAGGGTTAAGTAAATTTGGTGATACTTATTTTGATTGTACTAAGCGAATTATTTTCCATAAAAAAGTTGTAAAAGTTATGGTGGAGGAAGTTATGATGAAAAGTATATAACGTCAGATAGATAGAAGATTAATTTAATTAGGCTAATACGTACTTTATTAAAATTTGTATAACTTATTAATACTTGAACAGGAGAACTTATGATTTTTATCAAATTGAAGTTTCCTTCATCCACTTTCGAAACTTTAACTCGTACCCGTCCTTATAAATGTAAAGCACCTTTTCACGAAATAACTAACTCACCAAACCAACTTGAAAAATCCACTACAAATATCCAAAAAAAGTCGTCTATCCAAAAAAATCATCCACTCCAACCCACCCTTTCACCAAAAACCTTCCTACACACTACTAGTATACAGAGACACTTTCCTCATCGCTGCTCTACATTAACCCCCCCCCCCCTGCTGCTCTCGCATAGCGCAGCAGAACTTATCTAATATAAGTAACGCAAGTCTTTTCCCTTTCCCACCCCGGCAAAGCTGTCCCTTAAGCCGCGCGCTTCCTTCCCGCTTGACGACGGCCGTCGTCTTCTTCAATCTTGGCCGTCTCTTGACTTTCTCCGTCGCGAGCGGAGGGAAAGGTTTTACTCAAAGTGAATATTAAGCCGAGGCTCCGTCGGCCAACTTTCGCGTCGGCGTTTGTTTCGATTTTAGAGGCCGGGAGGGGGGAGGGTCCATAATTTTGTGGGTAAGCGGAGCGGCGCGACGGCGATAGTTGACTTTGACATTGAAACTGTTAAGGGGGAGCTGCTGCTTATGGAGCTAGATTTCGTGAGGAGGTTCGAAGAGGCTTATTGTGCTGGTGAGGTTGTTGGTTTAATAATTAAGAAAAAAAGAGCAAAAAAAAGATTTTCAATAATCGGGAATACTATAGATACTTGGAGCATAGATTAGGCAAACAAAATTACAGTAAAAACAAAAAAATAATTAATAAAAATTATATGCATTAACTTCCCCACTTTACACACTCAAAGACAATCGGCCCTTAGAAAGACACACGAGAAAGCGCAAGGCCCCGCCAATAAAACGACACAACATCGAGCGTAAGTCTTTTTCCGATTTCAATCAGAAACACAAGGGGGGAGCGCGCGCCCGTGCGCTTCTCCCTTTAAAGAAAAACACGGCCGACTATAGCAGCAGCTCTTGTCGCTCGTAGGCGCGCAGCCGAGACTGTATATCGACTTGCCGACTGATTTATGCCGGCGTCAAATCACTCGAAAAGTCTGGAACAATAGACGTCAGCAGCGCGACGAGGCGTCGTGCGCGCGGCGCAGCAAAATAAATCCGTCAAGGAGTATTTATAGTCGGATGTTGTAATCCGCGCGCGCGCGACTTCATATCCGCGGCAGCCGTTACGCGCCTCGGCGCGCGCCTCTACTCCTGTTTTCTCACTTGAGGATGGCTTTTTTTTCTCTTGGTGCTGGACGCGTCTTTTTTTCGAGATATCTGGGTTGTTGTGAATGGGAGGAGGATGAGCTGGGAGTGGATGGATGCGTGGAGTGTAAGGGATTGTGGAGGGTAGATTTTTAGATTGAGATTTGGTGGTTTATGAAATTTTATTAATTAATTAATGGTGGTTAAATTCTTTAAGGAAATTGTATGTTATTTCAATAAGCAACAAATGGAGGTTTTCATAATATGTAATGTAAATTTAATAAAAAATTTGCCCGGTATTTTATGATGATTTTTCATCTTGAGAAGCTATCCCTTAATTGTAAATTAGCAACAGAGTTTATTTTATTGCAAAAAGAAATAGTTATTAAGTAGTTATAAATAAACAGGAATTGACTTTCGGTTTCTTATAAATCTTTTCGAGTAAAATTTTCACTTTAAAAGCTTCCGGTGTTAGAAGTCTTAGTTCGCAAAGACCGTTACGTACTTGGGAGCGAATTAGTTCAATTAATCTTCGAATGCTGCACTTCGCGCCCAAGTGTTGCAATTAACTAATAGCGCTACTTTTGAAACATGTTATAGTGCGGCCGGCAAAGTAAAGTTAAATTACATCGAGCTCAGCGCATTATTATGCTCGGTAAATCTGGTAGAGTTTCGAGAATTATATGTAATGGAATGCCAACTGTTTCAAATCTAATTAATATCTGAAATTTCATAACATATCATTCTATTTAAGGCTCCGCACGAGAAGGATTAAAAATTAAAAATACACCTTTATTAGAGTAATTGAAAACAGCAATCAAGATAATTTATAAAAAAAATCTTTTTTATGCTAAATGCAATCAATATAATTAATATCAATTATAATTTATTTTTTTTAATTTTAATAATCTTTTTCCACAATAAAAGCTTCGAGTATATATGCAAGCGTACAACCACAGTTACACACGTCAATCCATCTTCTCCTGAAAATGCTCACTTCATACATCCACCCCACACACTCGCTCACCTCTGTGAAAGCTATACCACGTAACAAGTCATTACTCCGCAAAAACAACTCGTCCAAGAAATCGTTACACCTCCCCCCTAAACAAAAATTCGCCCCGTCACGAATAACACTAACCACACACCCTCACACCTCCTCGAATCCGCGTTACTCAAGACAGCTCTACGCAACCCCTCACTCGCACGCACTTGGAATATTGACCGGAAGAGCGCGGCGAGTAAGCAGAACGCACATCGAGAATAATACACGTCCCGTACACAGGACAGAGAGAGAGAAAGAGAGAGGGAGAGACTCGATCCGGAAGAATTATTCCCAAGTGACGTATCGCCGGGGCCGGGATTCGCTGGTTCGTGAAACAACTCGGCTAATACCTCGCCGGCGAGCCGCTCGTGTACTCCCAAAACAATCTAAATCTCGGCCCGCAATGCTACTCGGACGAGACTCCTGCTCTATCTGGCTTGTTGTGTGTGAGAGAGAGAGAGAGAGAGAGAAAGGGGGAGAGAGAGAAGGGACGGCAATAGGGCGGAAGACGAAGAAAGGATGCGACCGTCCAAATAATGGCTACGCGCAGTCGAACATGTGTCTTTTGATTGTCTTGCGCCCTGACAAATGGAGGAGCGATGCCGCAGGGGGACGTAGTTTGGGAAGATGGAATTTGAGGATTACGTTTTAGCGTAATTCAGGAAAATTTAAGCTAATTGCTGAAATTGTATAGGGAACAGAAATGGTCTTTTATGCGAATGTAACCAAGTAAAATGACGGAGAATAGTAAACTAATCTTCGTAAACACAACCAGTCACAAAAATTGCAACACAGTAGCCTTCACCACACTCATAATTGTTTTAATTTAAAACGGTCGAAAATATCAGCCCAACATTCTCACTCAGCACTTTTTCGATAGCCGGCAGCGTGCGCTGCTATCTCGGCCCAGGCCAGTCGTCATTTCGCATTCCCCGAAGAGGCGAGGATTCGTCGTCGCGCGAGTTCGCCTCATCCTCTCATGCGAATTTCCCGAGGGCGACGCCGGCTTATGCTCAAAGCTCTCCAGGAATTTCGAGATTGCGCGCGAGCGCCTGACCATGCGAGAAGCGCCTTACACTTCTCCTGCTTCCTCCATTTCACTCCCGCGCGCAGCGGGATGTTCTTTGTTTGCTCGCCAGCGCGCGAGTTTCGCCTAATTGATTTTAGCGCCGGATGAATTCGTTCGCCGAGTGTGCCTAGACTTTGGCCGCTTTTTCTTAGTTAGCTGACAGGGGAGGGGGCAAGATTCGGGGTAGAGCTTTTGCTGAAGTTAGCTTCGATCGGTTGAAGTTTTGGGATGTAAGGGTTGTGTAGCTGTTTGTTACATTGTTCATTGTGTTTACATTTTCCGTGAAATAGGCTTTAGTTTCTAAAAGTTTTAATTGTAGAGTGTAGTGCTTTGTTCGTTTGAAAGATGTAAACATCCAAAGCAGTATACAACTCTTAAACTAAAGCCTAGGTCCTTCTGACAGCAGTACTTAGTGTTACGACGTTTTCACAACCTATCAGTCTATTCTCTTTCTCTACCCCCTAATTTCTCAATTTTGAATGTCAAAACGGTTCCGACATACAGAGATAGCAGCAAAGAAGCGCACACGAGGATAAGAAAAACGAGCGGCCGAGAAAAAGAGGAAGCTCGCACAAAGAAGAGTTTGGAAGTTTAGCCGGGTAGAGGGAAGAACACGCGAGAGCTAAGTGGAAACTCGTCATTAGCGTAGCGGAAACGGGAACTAAAGTACTCGGAACTTGGTCTGATAGGATAAAACGTAAGAGAGAGAGAAAGAGAAAGAGAGAGACACTGAGGAGGGTGAGGAAGAAAAGAAGAGAAAGGGGTGCGCGGCGCGCGAGACTTGAAAGGGGATGTTGCGCAAGAGACGAGAATCGGGGAAACAAGGTGGAAGGAGAACGAAGTTGAGAGTGGACCGTGCGCGGCGTCTGAAATTAATAACGTTTGTTAATGAATGCATAAGCGAGGAATGGAGGAGTGCGGATGAAATTCTTGGCTGCTGTTGTTAAGAATTGAAGTATTAAATTTTTCACGTGATTTTTTTTTTTAATATAACAATAAAATTACGCTTATTAAATATTGTAATATACATTGTTAAATAATTCGAAGCTTTTTCAAATAACAGATGAACTAAAACATTTGTAAGAAGCATAGCTTGATTCTCCTACTAAACCTTCCTATAAATGAACAATCATTGCAAAAACCTTGCAAATATCAATAACCCACTTGACCACCTTTTACATTCCAAAGTCCTGCGACAGCTCCAGAAAAAGACAAAGGACCGCATAGGTAACAAGCTTTCAAGCCAGGAAGCCTCTTGGAAAAAAAAAGTCCAGCCCGCGCGCAGGAAAAGGCGGGCAGGCAGCTTAACTTGCTCGAAAAGGGCAAGATTTAATAAAAGATTGGGGCTACGCGTTCCTCGTCCACGTCACGTCCTGTCCTTCGACCAGCCACCGTAACAAGATATAGTAGCGCGAGATTCAAAGTTCTC
Organism: Eupelmus urozonus; assembly: GCA_900480035.1. NCBI lineage: Eukaryota > Metazoa > Arthropoda > Insecta > Hymenoptera > Eupelmidae > Eupelmus > Eupelmus urozonus. The sequence goes on along the minus strand of UELX01005113.1, from coordinate 4,091 downwards.
GCTTGCGGATTTTTTTCTCGCGCCTTCGCACAGGGAAAAGAGGACGAATCGAAAAGTTGCCGGGGCATGTCGCTCTGCGGAGCCGCTTTTATCTCGCGGCCGACGAGATAAAAAGGAGGGACTATACGGCCCGGCCATATGTGAGAGCAAAAGCAGAGGGGGTGAACATAACGAGCCGGGGGACTTTACATTTCTCGCCTTTGGAGACGCTGGAATAGACGAAAGGTGGGGAAGGGGGTGAGAACGTCGTAAAGTTTATGGCGTTCTAGAGAAATCTCGGTTTATTAGGCCTTTGGAAATTTTACGCGCTAAAATAATGTTCATCCCCTCCGAATATTGTATCCGGCGCAGTGCTGTTACGCGCCTTCAAAATTGCATGAATTTATGTATCACTTGTAATACGCTGCCATCTCGTTCGAGTGTGAAAGGTGGGTGGGGGGAGGAGGAGGAAGTTGGAGTTTTAATTGTCTATGAAAGTTTCATTTTTCGCCTGTGCTCATTCGTTCGTGAAACTATCAAGTGTACAATATGTCTACAGCCTTGGAAATTTTACTCTGCAGTGTATACATAAAATATAGCTTATGATCGTTTTGCCTAGCACGATCTCCAACTATGTCAACCTATCTTGAGTTATTGATAAATTATTGTGATCCCAAATACAATGATAAGTATATTTATTATTTTGATATGAAATAATTATCACTAACTTATAATATTCATGGTAAAACAATACGCTGTAGATTCATATGTGTAAAATTACACAGATGAAATTTGTAGCTCCCATTTAAATACATTATCGTCATTTTAAAACGTTTTAAACGTGTAAAAATGGCAATAATATATTTAAATAAGAGTTACACACTTTAAATTTTACGCACATGAATTCACAGTGTATTCATTTCTACTTTTATCGCAATCTCTTATTATCAATAACCTAATAAAGTATATAATAAAATCCAATAACACCTTTAGCATACACTGCATTAAAAGCCAGGAAAATTAAAAAAACACTGGCAAATAATGCCATCAAGCCGTCATGTAAAAATCCCCATAAAAACGCCTTTATCACACCCACACCATTAACCTCAGGCTTAACTACCAAACGATCGCGTTCCAATGAACCTGCAACACTTTGCACGGCAATCCGCGCTTATCGATCACTAAACATCCACCCTAGGCAGCCTCTATCCCAGCCACTCTCAACTAAACACACCAATTGTAAAACCAGCCTGCAAAACGTGCCTCGCGCGCGAGCCGTAATCCCAGGGCCTATATATCCCGGGCGCACGAGCGCGCTTAATTTCCGTTTCCTGGAGAAATCCCGAGACTTTCCCTCGCGAAACTTCCCTCGTAAAACGGCTCCGGGGGCCCGGGCGCAAAGATTTCATTAGGCCGAGCGCGCTTCGCTCGTCATCTGGAGTCTTCCTCGAAGAAAGTGGCAGGGAAAAAACGAGAAGGTAGCTAGGAGAGCAGGGAGAAAGGCTGGCGGCTGCCGAGAGAAGATGAAATAAGGTGATAAGGAGTGCGATCGGGTAATGAAAAATAAAAGTGAAAGAATGAGAGATAGGCTGATGGTGTTGCGGAAGAGGTAGGCGAGGGATCGAGGAAGAAGGACGGCCGGAGGAGAGAAAGAAGAGAGTGGAAAAAGAGGTGGGTAAACGAAGTAATTCAGGAAGAAATTGGAGAATAAAAGAGGACGGATATGAATGGAAAGTAATAATAAAAAGAAAACACATTATGGAGCGGAGTAAGGCGCGGAAGCCGGGAGTCGGGGGATAAAAGAAGAAAGCGACGAATAATGAACTTATATGAGCCGCATTACGATTTTCATGGCTCTCTCGAAAATGAATTACTCGGCGCAGCGGCGCGCCATGTGTTGCTCGCGCTGAATGCGCTCATAATGAAAGCGAAGGAAAAAAGTTATTACACGTGTAAAATTGGCTAATCGAAAGGGAAAAAGTGCAGGGGAGTTACTGCCCGAACGGATACGACGATACAAAGTCGGTGCGCTTCTTCGTTTTCAATTTTTACGATCTCCAGACGCAATATTCGTGTAATTATATGCGTGTTAGAAATTAGTTTCGCCCGCGCTGTCGTAAAAATATTATCGCCCGCTTCCGGCTTATATTGCGCATAAAATACTGGATTATGTATTCGTTAAATTAACGATGAAAGAGTTCTGCGAAAGTTGATATGTACGAATATACTTTCATCCTGGATGAAATTGAAGATTAAATTTTTATCAGCTTTATAAGATCGGTTTTACAAGCTACATAGAATATTCAAAATAGTTATATTGAATAATATATTAAATAGTACAAACTTAAAAATATTCACAAAATATTGACATAAAAAAGTTAAGCATATACAAATGTACAACATTAACCCATATCTACGAAAAGCGCAGTGATAAAACACCTTAAGTAGTTCGATGTCGCAATGGGTCAGCCAACACAGTTTGATCGTATACAGCAACCATAAACCCACTCTTTTACTTTGTATGCTCCCACTATACTTTCACCGCCCTTTTTTATATCATACGCACAGCGCATACCTCAGGTCATCTATTTGTTTTACGAAACGCCTCCTCGATCAAACTAACACGACGACATTAAACCGAAACGTTTCTCAGTTCGCACTTACGTGAAAACGACGCTTCTTAAAAAAGCAGCGTACCGATATATTACATGCAACGCATACATTCCGCATCGAACTATATGTATTACACATCTTACGAATCGATAAACTCCGGAGATCTCACTTAAGGCCGCGACACGGCCGCGAACAAAGAGCGTAAGCCATTTCCATAAAAAAGGGCGAGGGAGAGTCGGAAAAACTTTTAGGATCCTTAATGCGACAGCGCAATAAGAGGCGGCAGTAAAAATGGCGATATAAATTGCGGCGCGCACCAGCGGCGGTCGCGCGCTAAAAATTCCTTCTCTCTGCGTGTGGCGCGCACGTGCAGTAAAGAGACAAAAAAAAGGTAACGGGGACTGGAGAAAGGGAGAAACAGAGATCCGCGTGGAATGGTGTGGCTTGCGTTTTTGGGCTGTGTTGCTGCTGGGAAAATTGGCGATTTGGAATTTAGAGTTGCTGAACGTGATGAATTGACGGTGCGGATTGTGATCGAAATTATTTTTATTACAATCTTGATAAGTTGATCTATACTACTTTTTATAAGTCTACAAATAATAACAATATTGTAAATAAAAATATTTATTTCCTTTTTTGATCACTGTTATTTATTCAAAGTCCTCGTAAAATATAAGATATTTTTATTTTTCGGACAGTACGAAAAGTAAAACCAAAACTATGCTATGTCCATAGATTTATTTAAAAAAGTGTTTAAAAATTTCTAAGAATACATAAAGACACAGAGATAATTAACAATAGATCAAAAAGAAGCAACTAGAAACGTACAAACCTGAATAAACAAGGCAAAACAAAAACTAAGACAGACCCAAAAAAACCGCGAAGTAGAAAGAAAAAACTTAAGCGGAAGTAGATGAGCCATGCTAAAGGGAAGAAGAAAATCGAACGAGAAAATAAGTGCATAAGCGAAATAAGAAGAGCGGAGGAGATGCAGTGGCTGGGCCGAGCGAGACTCAAGAATGTCCCAGCCGCAGATTAATCACCCGGGACCGCGGGACCAGACGAAGTCGTCTCCTTAACGACGTCCTCCGCGCGCAAACGGGACAGGTTAAGTAAGCGCGACGCTCGCGGCCGTGTCAGCACTTTATCGGATGTGTCGGCAAATCAATCGGCGGCGCGGTTGCTCTTAAAATCGAAAATGATGAAGTTAAGAGAGCTCGGTGAGGGTGAAGGCTTTGGTTCGAGGTGTATTTTTGGTTTGATTGGATAGTAAATGATATTTGGCAATTATTGCTCTCGATGCAATGTTTGTGAAATAGATGTAGAATAATTAAGAGAATGAACTGTGTATGTGAGGAAGATATAGAAAGTCATATTCCAATATTACGAGCTTACAGAAACATGGACAATTTATAGAGTATATAGTAAGGTAAGTTGGGTGAAGACGCCATACTTAAGGGAAAATTTCAAATAAAATCTACACAAATTAAGTAAACTAA
>UELX01005112.1:0-14944 GCA_900480035.1 Eupelmus urozonus | reverse complement strand
CCCTTAGTTTCGTCGCGTGCCTTTTGCGCCGCGAATTACAAGCTCGCGCCGCTCGTAATTATATTCGCGCCCGCTGACAGCCGCCGGCGGACTGCCTCGTAAATTTTCCCTGTTTTTCGAGCCGAGAGAGAGAGAGAGAGAGAGGCTGGCTTGCGGGACGACGAGATGGATATCCGGCGAGGAAGAGGGAGGCTGTAAAGTGCGTTTTTCCGCGGGTGAATATTTTGTCCCTGGAATGCGGAGAGGGATTTTCGTCGGTTTTCGTTTACCCTAAGAGCTTCGAGCTGGCTTTAAAGGATGTTTTCGAGGGGATAAATCCTGGGGTTTCCTTGGTAGTTTCGAGTGACGTGGATGGATCGTTCGTGTTTTCGAAATTTTAACATAAGATCGCACTTGACTGGAGTACAGGGTGAAACTCGCAAGTGTTGTTAGGTTACATACAAATTTATTTCTAAAAAGTTTGATTATCTTTAATCAACTTCTATTTTCTAAGACTTACTTCATTCTCTACTTTACTTCCGAAGTCAGAGCCGTATAGTAAACGGAAATTCAGATGCACACACTCTTCTCGGGTCTGGGTATTGATGGACTTTACAGAAACGCTCGCACACATACACACCGCACACACTCGCGCTTATACGGCTTTTTAACGTTTATAGGGTTAACGCATATTTAAATTTATGGCAAAAATTTAGCTCGCAAAAACCGCCTCCTGAACCCGCCCTCAGCGTCGCTTTCCTGAGCGCGCGCACCAACAGCACGCCCCGGCGAGGCGCATTTTATAACTCAAATAAATACTTAAAGTAATAGTAAATTATTTGCGAAGCACGCCGGTTATTAGCGTAGAAAAAGAAGAGCTGCGCGCGTATACGCGCAGCCGCCCAGTAAGTTTGAGAGTTTATCGCTTGAAAATAATTAACATTCGTAGAACAAAAAAAAAATAAAGAATCGTTTGTTTCTTGGTTATGAAACTCAAATGAGTTTTAATTTCGGTTAGAAGTAAAGGAGAGCTGTGTAATGTTGATTATAAAATTTACTGGCGGATAATGATTTAGAGGATTTAGAAAAGTAGATTAATTTTGGAACATTTTTGTTATTTTTGCGTTGGAGTATTTTTAAATATTGTAACTTGTAAAAAAGAATAACTTTCTGAGGCATAATGTATTTTTTAATTTTATCTTCATAGGTGTACTGATAAGAATGTTTTGCCGCGAGTCGTAAATTAACATGACATTTGAATGAAATTCGTAGTTAAACTAAAAATACTTTTACATTCATTCTGCAAAAAATAAAAAACGAAATTCAAACGTTTAATTAGTCTATTAATTAAATTACGTTTTATGCATTTCTTAATTAACATTCGAGTAATGGATAAAACATGATTAAAGTAATGCAGAATAACAATCTACCAACGTAAAAATTATTAATGCAGATAATCAAAATCTTCATCCAATTACCACTGATTTAGACCTCAGACAAGCAAGTGACAGAAGCCGCTTGTAAAAGAGGCGAAAAATCAGAATTTCACGGAGAATTAGACATCTGGAGTTTATTGACATAAAAAGATATTGCCTTAGTGTATGGAATCACGAGGAAAAGTTCGGAACGAACCTTGTCGTTACTTACTTTCGTGACGTGCTCATCGCCTTTTCTTTTACCCAAAGTGTATCTCTATATATACGAGCGCGGTAAAACATTGTATAGATAAGCAGCGATGTGCAAATACTTAAAGCTTTCATTAGTTACTTCTAAGTTCGTAAAAATATACCGTGGTTTCTCGTAGTAGATACGTTGTAATGTTTTAAATTAAAAATACAATTGATATAATTTTGGTAAACGTTTTAATAGCTTGATAGTAACGGTTTGAAATTTCGAATTAGAATATTGTTATGTATAATAAAAAAGAATTAAACAAATTATTGCATTATTGGTGGCATAATTTATAAAATGTTTAGGTTAAAATTTTAAATATTTTGTATTTTATAATTTAAATATAACATTTTTATGTGATCTGTAAATTTGACCAAAAAAAACTTTTGTCTAATGTTTACCTAATTTGTATTTCTTTGATTTGCCAGCTCTGTTCAATTATTCATAAAATTTTAATAAATGCAGTAATTTTCTTTAATTTAAGTACCGAAAAGATAATTTCTCATACATTTACTTAAAATTTAATGTGCTAAAGTTCAGTTATGTAGCGTAACAGGAATAAAATACGTCAAGATACAAAACAAAATTAAATAATGAAACCAAGCATAATTCGTTTATACATCCTACCCCAATTTAGAATTTTAGTAAACGAGCACGAAATCGATCTCAATACCTCAATCTCGCCAACAAAAATCTAAAAAGAAAAATCATCCTGATATTAAAGCCTCGAGCGCACCTATATACCCAACTAAAAACAGAACGCCGAGATAACAGTCCCGCAGCGCTATCGGTTTTAGAACGCGAAAACGATCCCGACGAAAATGCTAATACGGCGCTCAGAGATCGTTGACGATCGGCCGATGGCCGAACGATAGCCGACCGCCACTTTGCGGCGATTTTCATAAAATTATCATAATTTTTTTCTCCGGTTTATTGTATTACGTCTACCTGTGCCTTTACGGTTATGCTTCTTATCTCTTACGTTATATGTACAGAACAATGAAGGGGAACGAGATAATCTGCGATGTGCGCTGTTTTGAGAGCCAGTGTGTGTATGTGTATGTGGGTGAGTGTATGAGCATATGTGTGTGTCTCACAGAGATGGATCGTTGCGTAGTGAATTTAATTATCACGTCGATTTTTCGCGCGCTGGAAAAATAGCCGATTGCCACTGGAATACGCGGATCGGCTGAGGAATTTTGTCGAGTTCGTTACGGTCGAGCGTAATTGAAAAAATTGCGGCGCTCTTAATTAAATGTTTTATTTTACAAAAATGCCGAGGTATTTTGATATGATTTGTTACGGTGCAGCGAGTTCAAACTGGTTTTAAAGTTACGACTTTATCGGAAGCCGCAACGGTAATTAATTCTTATATGCATTTCGAGATATCAATTCCGATTGAGAATAGAGCGCGTTTATTTATATACAATTGAAAGACAGTTATAAGTGAGCCGAAATAAGATCATTCTTCTAAAACGGCCATTAGCTCGCATATTACGTAATTAATTTACAGAAACTATCCTCAACAATTTATTTAATCAATACCACCTTCGCCGCAACATTCCCTAACCTTTTCCAACAATTCCAATTCCCAAAGCCAAAGATCCTCCAGCAACGAATCACCTCCTAAAAGCCCTCGGATCAGCGTCGCGTGCGCGCAGACTTTCGTTTCGCAGACTCACGGAGCGAAGCCACAGCATCGCGGCGTGCGCTTCCTAAATCAGCCATTAACCGTGCCTCGACCGATTTGCTTATCCCCCTCTCTCTTGAGAAAAAAAAAATTCCCGAGACACGCGGCTGATACGCCAGTCAAGTTCCCGTTCAGCCGCGGCTCGCACGGCGCGACAATTAGCGCGATCGCGGGGCAACTTTATCGGCCGATTGTTTCGCGGCGAAGGAGAAAAGGAGCCTCACGAGTGTTAGATAAGCTGGAGGAGGATTTTGAAGTGCGCGCCGTTAAGGTTGGGATGGTTCGAGGGGATTTGTAGGGGATTTATGGAGGGTTCGTGGCTGGATGGATTTCGGGGAGCGGGGAACAATGGATTGATAGGGAGAGTAGTGCGAGGAGTGGTGCGAAGAAGAGCAGTGCAGGGATGTTGTTTAGACAAACTGGTAATTGATAGAGTATGAGCAGTGTGTAGTTGTGGAATTGCAAGAGATAAAGGCAGGACAAGTGTTTTAATGACGAGCAACAATGAGAATTTTTTTTTGGAAAGTTTGAAACTGTTTTATAAAATGGTATTAGTAAAAATCCAAAAAATTATCATTCTTTTTAGGTAACTGTATGAGACTTATACTAAATCTTTTGATATTTTAGTAAATAGTTATTTACGATACAAGTGCGGAAAAGTAATTTTCATCGCGTGTAGACGTCTGCGCCCTAACGAAGAGAGGTCAAAAAGTTCACAAAAGGTTAAAATCACATTGCTCATGTATCATACAAAATTTTTTAAAACGGCGAGCGAAAAGTTTAATTTAATGAACCTTAATTCAGCGTTTTTAAGAGGTGAATCGAACTTTTCGAACGGAGTACCAAAAACTCAAAAATCTTTAACTCCCCAAACTTCAAAAATCACATCAAACCAAACAACATCGACAAATCGCAAAAACCACCAACCACTCAAACAACCCCCCACCAACAAATTAATCTCCACAAACAAACCCAACAAAGCCACTCTCTCCCCAACAAAACCCTTACGCGCCTCACGCGCGACCAAAGCCGCCTTGTCCTCGCACCAAGCACCCCAGCCTCGTGTTCCTCTCTCCCAGCTCTCGTGTCCCCAGCTCTCTCTTTCTCGACTATAGGAATACACCTACTCTGTGTTGTCGTGTGTCGAGGAGCGCACGAGCGTCGTGCGCGCGTCGCGAGGCTCACTCGCGTGTTTTCTCATATTTGGCGCGCCGATAAAAATCGACGGCCAGGAAGTGTGTGTCCCGGGCTTTTTGCGCGCGGACTCACGCTAAGCTTGCGCTGGCGCATGCTTGGCTACACACGGCGTTCGCGATTATTGGTAATTTGCGCGCGGAAATCGGAAGGGTGAGGTTTAATGGTTGCGCGAAGCTTTTTCAGAGATGGGGAAGGATTTTTTTTGGATTGGGAGAAGGAATGTTGAGGAGGTTTTTATTTGAGCTCGCGGACGTTTTATTTTAGGTTATTTGGTGAAGTTGGAGGGAAATGCGCTGAAAGTGGATGATGGTGTTGGTTTGTTAAGTAGAAACAGACGAGTAGTGCAAGATACTAATGTGAACATCGAGTTAAATGATTCGATATAAAATATAATATAATAATTAATGTACATTAATTTATTGCAAGCAAAATTTTTGACGAGTATATTAAAAGAATGATTATGTCGAATTTCTTCAATTTTAATGCGAATGCATACAAAATTTTGATTATGTAAAATAAATTCAATGTAACTTTGCATTTAACTTAACGAACCAAAAACTTTGCTTCGAGAAGACGCTCATTAAAAATAATATGAACACATAACAGTGCAGTTAACTCCAATCGATCAGCAAGCTCTCGACAATTATTTTTTCTTTCCTCGTCTCTACATCTCCGTAAACGCAACGTTTAAAACCAACACCCATCCGAGAATCCCGCGATTAATTTTTTCAAACTGCCCGAACCGCTCACTCATACCAGTAGCAAAAATAATCCTCATCACCCGACACTCAATCCTCTCTTTATCCACACCGCTCGAAAGCTCAACAATCCACTTCAGGCGATCTTGCAGAAGCCGCATCGATCATCGCTCATTAAACCCCTCCGTCATTACCCATCCGGCTGCTCTCGCGATTCCGCGAATCCACCTCTCGCAGTCAACAATTACCACTCAGCACGAGAGTCCCAATCATTCATTCGTCATCGGATGTATCTATTCATCCAGCGGAAGTTCCCTACTGTCCCACATAAACATATTCGCGGCCGCGATTCGGAAGCTCATCTTTTTTGCGATCCTATATATATTCACGGAGCTTCGCGAAGGAGGCGATAAGAGCTTTGAATGGCCGAGAGTGTCTGTCAATCGGTGCGTGCGTCATTTGCGCGGCTGAGCTCGCGAGGAGAAGCATAGGCGAGTGTTATATACGTAATTGTCGCTGGATTTCCGGTTGCGCGCGCATAGGCGAGTTCCGAGAAGTTTTCGCGGCGTGCGGGAATGCGGAGAGAGAGGCGGGATATGCGGCTGTGTGTGTAGCCGCTTTGTACGATGATGTGGATGATTGGCTATTTATAATTAATGCGATCGAGATGTGTCGATTGGCTTGGATTTTATGGTTTTGAATGAGTGCTGTTTTTTGAGTGTGGATTGATCTTTAGTAGAGTTTTGCGTGGAGGTGCTTTGTTAGTAATGGACGATGGTTGTGTGACTTGTCATTAAAAAATTTAAAAATTATTGAGACAATTTTTTGAGAAAAAATAGTGTTTTTGTTATTTGTGAGTAATTTTATAAAATATTTTCCTTTAAATCGAAAACGAAATAAAGATTGGAGCATGTCTAATTACTGTTTGATGATGAAACATATTAAAAACAGGGATACAAGAATGAATATAAGACGGTAATTCCTTGATATGAATCTTTTAAAAGCTATTTAAAGAGTTTATGCTTTGAATAATTTATATGACTCAAACATTTATGTCGATAAATAATAATTCTTAAGTATAAAAAGATCACATACATTTCAGCACACTATTAAGATTATTAAGATATGAAGCCTCAAAACTTTAAAAGCTTATTAAAAACGATTAAAAAGATGATTAATTTTTTATTATAAAAATCCTTTCATTTAATCTGTAGATTACATTTATAATCACGAGCCAAAATACCAAAATCACCGCACGGCATCTTACATTATTATTATCACACCAATCACAGCAACCGTTATTACAAAATATCTGGTAAACCTTCAGAATAAAAAAACAAAGAACTTAATTGTGTGTCGAAAAATTAACGGCTGATTAACCGACATCAAAGCGCTCCAAAAGTCATTCCGCAAACTTCGAAACCGTATCCACAATCACCAAAGATACTTCAATCACAACCAGCATTTTTTCATCCTCCTCTCATTAAAAAAAAAGCCGCGCTCAGCCTCCGCATAAAAATGAATTAGCCCGCTGCACGAGTATATGCATCGAAACAATAAACAATCCGAGGGAAATTCCCGGCCGAGTGCGCAATTAAAACAAGAAGTGTCATTAAATAAAACGCCGCACGTCCAAGAATAAACAACCGGCGAAAGAGCGAGCATTTATAAAAGGCGCCTGCGCGAAAAAGAATTTCTCGTCATAATAAAAATTCGCGAGCGCTCCGAAATCATCACAAAGTAAATATTTTTACGCGCCGCGCAGAGTGCATTTCACGCGAGGATAGTGACTTCTTCGAACTGAATTGCACTTGAGTCGTTAAAGTATTCTTAAAGTGAATGAGAAATTTTAATGGACTGAGTGTTTACGTGAATATTGGAAAATATTTACGAGTGATTTAATTTTTTGGCCGAGTGTTATTTTTACGTAGCGACTGGCGGTATTTATGTGATTCCTGGTTTTTGGATGTTGTAATTACGTTATTAGCATACATTAGATGCAGGCTGTTAATATTATTGATATAATTTATAAAATAGCTGTACACGCATGCTATCTTAAGATGTATAATGCATTTTCATAATTCTATACAAATTAAACAATCGCTCTTTGATTTAATGTTAAGAATTTACACTATCTTAAGTTGTCTTGCAATACACAATTATTACTCAATACTTACTGTATATATTTTAATAATATTTTTTGCAGTTTATCATGCACTGGTTTTATTTAAATTGAGTAATTGTTGATCTACTTATTATTACAATCTTATAACCGATGAATCACGAAAAGCACACTTGGCTCTTGTACTCGAAACCGTACACCACACATAAATAATTCGCTCTTCCTTTCTCCCAAAACAAATACGCGATAATCGAGCGCGGGCGCATAAATATCTTCGTAAAAATATTTACAAGCTCACTCGTAATTTCTGAAAAAGTCACTTCTTTTAATTTACGCCCGACTCCCCGTACCCATTAAACGCGCTCTTATCGTAAATTTTTCCAAACTTAAAAAAAAAAAAACTTTACATCCGCCAACCCCTCCCACCCCTCCAAGCTAAATCAGAACCACTCCTCTCCCCACAAGACAGCTCCCGCGAACCCCAAATCTCGGCCGAAATTAAAGAAAGCAAAAGCAAGCGTCGAGCAAACGTCTCTCTCTTTGAACTGAGCCCTTCCCGGGCTAAGCAAAGAAAGCTCTGAATACGCGCGCAGCGGGATAACAGAATAAGGCAGAGAGCGCACGGCGCGCCGCATAAATCGGGCGGTCTTCTTATAACGCGGGATGAGTAAGTGCTCATTTGCCGCTGATTTAACGCGCGCGGAAATATCGGTCTTATTTTTTTCCTCTTTCGAGTACGTAGCGTGGGGCATGCAGAGACAGGGGGTATATTGGGACGGGGAGATTAAGACTTTGCGCGGTAGAGCGTAGTATATAAATGGATGTGCGTGCGTGCAGGTTGGCTACAGCGTATATATACGGCGCAGTATGTAGCGTAACTGTAATCGGGAAATTACGAGCGAAATGTGTGTTTGGGTTTGGAGTGCTTTCGTGCTGGTGGAGGATGTAGGTTGGATAAATAGTGGACGCGACAACCGTTGAAGAGTGGAATGTCGGGGTATGCGGTGATTCTGCATCAAATATACTTTATTCACGTGGAATTAAAAGTTTCGTATACGTGAATGTAAAATCTATTATTTGATCATAATTGTTTACAAAAATTTTATTACTTTTTACGTAAGAAATAAATCAAGTAGCGATAAAGTGTCCTATTCTTAAATAAGAAAAACATTACCAACTAACACCTGCTTTATACATAAATGCAAACCTCACACCTATTCACACCGCGTTAGGCCGGAAGTCAAGCACAAAACCCTCCTCCGCTCCTTTGTCACCCTAAACCCTCATCAATACACCTTCCTCCTTGCCATCAGCACCTTACAAATTCAATTGATACTTGTCGAAAAACGAATCGACGCGAATCGCAGCAGCTGCGCCGTGTATGTACGTATATACACTTTCCCCCGCTTGGCGGGTAATTCGACTTGTCGCGCCACGAAAAAAAGAGAAGTCCGGATATATGCGCGCCGTCTTCGCGTCGCCGCGGCTGTGTATTTCGAAGAGACAGCGTACAGTAGCCGGATGTCGCGCGTACGAGCGCCCGGATGTAAAATAGTTCGTGCGGGTATATACCTATATACGAGGCTCGTTTAAACAGAGGCGACGGGGAGTTGGATGTTGGGTTTATGGGAGACGGATGTGGGGTCGTTTTTTCTTTTGAAGAAATAAGTGGCTAAGGAGTGTTAAAGTTGGCGAACAGGGGGATGAAGTTACTGTGATTATGGGTGTGAAGTCGAGAGGATGCGAGATTTGCATGTGTTCTGATGGGAGACAGGATCTTGGTTGTTAGGAGATTCAGAAAAGTTAGACACGTAGCGGGGTTTTGGTTTTTGAGGGTAAAATATAGCAGTAGTGGGTCGTCGTTGATTGCCGGACTGTTTCCAGTAATTTGAGATTTATGTTCATACTGTTTTTTCTTGATAATTCAAAATTGATTCTTGTGCTAGGGCGTTAATTGCATGAACGTTGCAAGATGTATGAAGTGCTACTTTATGAACTTTCTATCGAAAAACTTACTTGAATAACAAAGAATCTGTTTATTTCATATTCCTACTTTTTTTTTAAATATTTCACTTATCCCGCTATTCTGAATCGTGAACGAACGTATAAAAGGCCCATTACCCATTCATTAATTATTCTCCCAAAAAACTTAAATCTTTAAAATCCCGTAACTAAAATTCAACTTTCATCTTCTGTTCCAGGCTCGGTAAATGGTAGGATGGAGAACTGCGGAGGTGGCGGCCAGCGCCTGCCCCCAGATGGGGATGAATTTCCCGCGGCGTACCACGAATTCACCACGAGCAGCAGCCAACAGTACCAACCGTATGTAACAAAACCGACTGACCAGCCTGACACCACCAGTACTTCCTTCCACCCCAGTGAAAAAACCATCCACGTGGTCAAGAGTCTGGCCGAGACTCGCTTCCAGGACTCCGTGGTCGTCGGCAGTTACTCGCTTTACAACTCGCAGAAAACCATCCCCACCCACGTGATGGAGAAGAGCATCGAGATCGCGGCCTACTATCCGAAAGATTCGAACGAAGATTCAAACGCGAGTCCTCCACCGCCACTTCCGCTTACAGGTCCGCCTGCCAGTAACAAATCGGACCACTGGCGCCAGGACAACAAATCCGAGAAGTCCGTTAAGGATAAGATTGCCATGTTCTCGTCGCAGAGCAGCCTGGAAGCTCCGCTTTTCCCCACCCCTATTGTTCCGTCTAGCAGGCGACTCTCCAAGCACAAATCGTCAGACGACGTGTTTGGTGAGGATAAACCACAACCAGCCGAACGAGCTCAGAGCTCTTTCGAGCTGAACAAGAACCAACCGGCTATAGCAAAGACAAACGGCTCGGCGTACACGAGTTCCAACAAGAGCTTTGACGCGACGACTGCTTCATCACCACCTAAGAACACTTTGATAAGAGCCACAAGCTTTTCAGGCTCGAGTCCTTTAGCCGTGGACAGGCTGCAGACGTCGAGTGAGTTACTGAGCGGTACTACGCCTAGTATTGCAAGGACGAACTCGCTGGCCTCAACGTTCAAGAGACCCAGTGATGACGCCAGGAAGAGTAGTTTGAGTCAGCTGATTGAGCAGAGGAGAAAGGGCATCTCGAAACTAAGAGGCCTGGTCATACCAGAGAGAGACGCACTGCCAGTAGATCAGCCCATCATCGACCTGCCCGAGATCAAGTCGCGGGATTCAATTTTGATTAACCAGGTAAGAGATGTGAATTACATTTTCAGCAGGGGTATATTGGGTTTAAAATTTTTATGAATTAATTTTACAACTAGCAAAATTAGCCAAGTGAAAAATTTTGAAGATAATAACAAAATTAAAAATATTCCTGTAGTAGCTAAACTTCACCTTAACCCTAATTTTTGCAGGTACCGCGCTCAAACATTCAGGACAAATGGGGCTCTCAGAGCTCCCTTGCCAGCAACGCGAGTACCGTAAGCTCGTCGGTGCGAGCCAGCAGTGGCACCTTCAAGATGCCGGCTCCCAAGATCCTCTCAAGCTATTCCCCAGCCTTCAAGCGTAAAAGTTTGACAGTCTACGGCAGCTCCCAGCAAACGAACGGCAATGCAACGAGCAACGGCAGTAGCAGCTCCAAAAACAGTAGCCAGTTGACTAGCCCAGCTTCGGAGGCTCCCAAAAGTCTGGAGAGCATATGCAGCCCAACACGCAGCGACTACAGTTTCGACTTTGTATCCTCAAGTGGGGGTGGTTCGCCCGAAAACCACTTGCCGAAACCCAAGCTTAATAGTAGTAATAATCGTAAGATCGGCAGGAACGAATACGACGATTCGGACAACGATTCAGCCGTAAGCAGCTCCCAGAGCAGCATATCGCGTGGCTTTAGTCCGCCTATGTCACCGGTGCCTTCCGACCGCTCAACTCTTTCTTCATCAGAACGCTCTTATTTATCATCCGAACCACACTATCAGCCTCCACGAGGACAGCTCATCCTTATGGATAGAAGCAACGGCTTAACTACACCGGAGAAGACTGGTTACAGATCAACTTTCGAACGCAGCTTCTCGACGCCGGACAAGAAGCCGGTATACCAGCAGTCGGTAACAACCGATCGTTGCATCACCCAAATTCCCCAACGTCAGCTGCTCAAGCGCTCGAGCAGCACCGAGACAAACTCCTCGTGTAGTGGGTCATCCACCCTGACCTCAGGCGGCTCATCCCAGAGCAGTGATTCGTTGTCTAGACGCGTCCTCAAGCCCCAAAGCGTTGAAGCTATCAACAGAAAGAATATATTGGCCAGCGCACGTTGTCGTAGCGGACGGGATCTTAACGGCTCGCCGCTCATTCAACGCAAATTTAACGATGAGGAGGAGCAAATAGCGGCAGGACAACAGGAGAATGGAGGTAGTGGATTTGTCAATGCCCACAGGATGACGAATGGAGCTACGGATTGCACTAAGCCGCAAATTAAGATCGCATACATCGAGATCACGGAGAACGTTGTAGCAGAAGAGAAGTTTGATAAAGAGCTGGAGCAGCAACAGCCACAGCCGAGGTTACCACCAAAAAGGAGCATCATCCCGCAAGCCAAGAGCGTTCCAATACGTAAGTTATTTTTATTGATATTTTGACATTGAATTTATCAAGTTTGACTTGTTCAGAATTCGTAATTGATTAGATGATGTAATACTATTGTAATACTATTTTTTGTCTCGTGAAACCTATTAATAATTTCGAAGACTTTATTCGATAACAACGCACGCAGACTCGGCTATAAATCCGGTTTCTTAATTCTTTTTATTCAATTTTCAATTTCACCATAAAACGTTACGTTGTTCTTCTCTAGTGGAACGTTGCTCTTCATTTGAATTTAAATACAAAAAAATTGGTTCCCTCGTTGTCAGTTACAAGAAGGGTTTAACATTACCTTAATTCAATAGATTCATTTCTCCCATATATTCGCAAATCCTTCTATATCATTCACCCTTCGTCATTAGCGTCAAGCAGGCCACCCAAACCGGAGCCTCTGGAACCTTCAAACGACATGAAATCGTGGGTGCGAGCCGAGCTGCGAAGCCTAAGCAACAACTATTCAAACAAGAGCGATACTTTGTCCAGTCAGACTCTCAGTAATGGCGCGCAACGTAATTTTATGAGTAAGTCGTCATTGACACTGAACGAGCAGATCCCAACAACTGCAACGGTACTGACGGCCGAAGCTGACCTAATCGAGGCTGTCAGACCCAAATCGAGATCGACTCTTGGCTTAAAAAAGTCGGCCGAAGAACAGAGCGATCTTCTCACAGTATTAACGACCAGGAGCAGATCAAGGTTAGTATTAAGCATGCAATTCGAAATACATATACACCCACTTAATAAGGATTGGTAAGTACTTCACGTTACAATCGTCATTCACAGATCTGCCATCCACGTGGAGGAGACTAGCTACGGTAAGCTGAAGAGTCAGATGAGCCTGGAGGACATCCTGGCAGTGAAAGCTGAAACTGGCAACTCAAAGCTACCGCGCAGCCAGAGCGTCAGCTCAGAGAAGAACGGCATCATCAGCGGGCCGTTCGCTTCGCCGAGTCGAGCGATCGAACGACCGGTGGTGCGTAGATCTAGTTCCACAGACTCTTGGTCCGAGGAGAAGATCTTCCCATCGAGGATCCCAGCACTGAGCAAAAGCAACGGTAAGCTTGAGGACCAGCCGATCGACAGCTGCGAGAACGGTGGCAAGCAACAGACCGTCAATTCGAAGATACCGATGCCAAGGAACCTGGGTAGAAGAAGTGCCAGCGTCACGGATATGAAAAGGGTATTCGAGAAGCAGACGGAGCTGAGTCAGTCGTCCAGTGGCACTTCGTCGCCGGGAGGACAATTGGTTAGTAGAAAATTTTTTTATTTGGAGGCGTTTGTTCTGAATTTGTTAAAATTTGTATTAGTTGCTGTTTTATTTCAATCGAAAAAGTAAAATATGAAATACTATCCCCTCTCCCAATCAATACACTAAAAAAATCCATTCTCCAGAACTCCACATCGGCGCACAATCGCTTCCCGAGCCTGGACAGCAGCAGCGCCGAGGACAGCATCAGGCCAGTGATGGCAGCAGGCTGCGAGGCAACCGACCAGGAACGCTTCAGCGGCGAGCAATTCGGGAGCATCAGCTCGCTCGCTAGCAGCACCAGCCTCATATCCCAGCAGGAGCTCGCTCAACTGGTCGAGGAGGCCAATCTCGAGGAGCCCAGAGGTTAGTAACGCTGCGAGAAGCCGATATATGCTTGCCTATATCGATTCGATTTATCTACTCTTGCTTTTTCTTTTTTTTATTGGAGCGGTTATAGCTTCAGAGAAATTGATTTTGATTTTTTTTGTGATGGGGATACATGAGCAGGTTGAATTTTAATTGTTGGCGCGGCGTGATGTACGTAAGTAATCAGCGTTTAATAGGCGGGATATAGAAGGTTTTCTTCTATAGAGGTTCGCCAAGTGATGAAAGAGAGTAATTTTTTTGATGGAATAAGGCTGCAAGCTAAAAAAACGAATGGCGATTTGCTTATAATTTTTGCGATTTGCTTTTTTATAAAATATAAAATCTTTTGTCGAATCGAACGAATTGTTAGACAAAAAAATTTATGAGGGTTGTCTTATCATCAGATGCTTATCATAAAATATTTTCGTAATAAACGAAATAATTACACTGTCTTGAAATACGATAAAATGACCAAGGATTTGAACAATGCGGCATCAGTATAAAACCGCCGATCGTAAAAATTTAATTCGTTCCAAAGATGCCTTTTTTACGAGATACAAAGTATAATTTTTTTACGGCTTGCGAAATAAAAACCCGTTTTCGGCCCTTATCGTCATTAATGCTCTCCATATTACACTCTTGTTATAACGGTATTCGTTTTATCGGGTCTTAAATTTTTGGCCACATTAATCGAACGATGTGTTCGAAACTCATTGCAATCAATGATACGCATCTATAAATCCACGTAAATTCAGTATACATTTTTTCAAAGATTAAATATAATTCAATCAAATCTGAATTTCAAATCTGTTCACATGATTTTCCAATTTCTTTCATACAAACTTTTCAAACACATTAACTTTACCCTCCCCATCTTCCTTCCACAGGCGGCCACGACGTAGTTGTGGTCCTTCTTCACAAGGAGAACCCCTCGGGCAGCGTCGGCATCACCCTGGCCGGCGGCGTCGACTGCGAGACCAAGGAAATCACGATCCACCGAGTGCTGGCCCACTCGATCGCCGACAGAGACGGCAGCGTGCAGCGAGGCGATCGGATCCTTAGCATCAACGGTCGCAGTATGCGCGGCCTCAGCCACCGCGAGAGCCTAGCTGTGCTCAAGCAGCCGCGCTCTGAGGTCGTGCTGGTTGTGTCTAGGGCCAAGCTCGACGAGACAGGCGGGGCCAGGCTCAGGTCGCGCACTGAGAGCGTTGAGACTATCGTCGAAGGTGGGTTAATGGAGTTTTTGATTGAGATTGTGGGTGGGTGTACACTGAGAAAAAATTTAATTTTCGTTGGATGGCTTAATTGAATTAACTAAATTTTTAATTCAATCAATGAAACCTTTATTGAATTAATTAAACTT
>UELX01005111.1:0-14946 GCA_900480035.1 Eupelmus urozonus | reverse complement strand
CTACACGATGGTATAGGTTTTATACGTTTTGCTTTAAGGCCGGTTTCCTATATGATCGTGGGCATCGTTCTTTAAACTATGTTTTTTTTTCTCAATGAAAATAATATATAATATAGTGTTACGGTTTTTATTATTCGGATTTAATTATAAAAAAGGTAGAACCACGCTATCGTGTGGATTCGAACCCGGGTCGTCCCCGTAGAAAGCGAGTGCTCTAACCACTGAGCTACTCCCACCGAGTTTGCGTTTTCGTTCTACACATCGTGCGCCTCTGCATTTCTCCTGAGTCGTCACTTTTGCACATGTGTCAATAGATATCAGAACACCTTTTTTGTTTAAAGTCAACTAATTTTTTTATTATAATATCAACATTGTAGGTAGTTAATCAATTAAAAATTTCATAATTTACATGAAAAAATTTTTTTAACGTTTGTTAATACAATACTTTTTGTTATATACGATGATGATGTACAATCTAAATAATTAATTTGAAAATTAAATGTATAAATTTATACCAATAATTGTGAATCGACTCGATTTTCTAGTCAATCCACTACTAATGTTTGTTTGATTAAAATAACAATAACGACTGTGTTAAATAAAAATAAAAGATAATTCTGCATAAAGAAGAAAAAACAAGAAAGCCAATGCAACATTTCAATACGAAACAGTCGATCTACGCAATCCATATCCTCCATTATTCTTCGAATAAAAACGACAAAAACCACTTTGGCGTTCTGTTTATCATGCGCGAGACGAGCTCATACAAAACGCTCCATCTTCATTCTCAAATAAAAACATTTATAACGTCGTTTCCGTCTCTCTGTTCCATCTTTTTATCCGCTCGATCATCGATATAAAAACGGCAGCTTATACAGCCGGGACTTTGCGTCTTCCTGGCTGCATCTTTTTTGCGTATAGAATGCTCGATGACTATACAGCTCTGATATTACTTTCCGCTCTTTTCCCGACGTACGTTTCCCTCTTTTCAAAACGAATAAAGCAACTGATAGACAGTCTCTCTTTTCATATTCAAAAAACAAGAAGTTCTGGGGACATGCTATACTACACTATACTCAGAAGCAAGTTATATATACTACTCACAGCCTTTTGCTTTTGAAAAAAGCTCTGTAAACAAAGCGAACGAGTGACAGGGCTAAAAGGAAACTTTTGCCTTTAATAATGTTTTTAATCCCGAGGGGAAGAGAGCACGAGGTACAAGGATCCTCACTTCCCCTTTACTAGGGGCTTGTTATTACCGCTGCCGTTTTCTCCTGTACTTTCTGTGTACGAAAATGTTACTTCCTTTTTTTTACGATAAGCATTCAAAAATGCTCCCGCAGCCGAGAGCGTTATTTCAAAAGTTCGCGTGATTTTTCAGCGGCCGCGCTCGCTGGCTTCCGGTGTGTCAGTCCGGGAAAATGGGTCATTTTTATACCGCGCGAAATGATATTCTTCCCTGAAAGAATAGAGCAGCGTATCCTTGCTCCGCTCCAGAACGCGCCGCTACTTCATCTGCGAAGCGCCCAAGTATACAGTGTCGTGCCGTTCGTATAAAAAAAGAAGGAGTAATGAGCAAGTCCGAATATTAAAGAGTTCATTTTAGAGAAGTGAGGAATGCTGGTTTATTAACATTAACACTAATGTTAAACAAATCTCCTATTATTTCATGGGTTACAAACAATTTTTTTTAATTTCGTGAGATTGTTATAGGCAAATGGTTTTTTAAAATAATTTTTATTAGTACTTTTCTAAATAAAATTGTATATTCTTAATACCATATAGAATATAATTCTACACAATACAAATAAATTCTCAACTATTTACGGTCATCATATGTCAGAAGATTTGAAATAAGCTCAAACAGGCCAATTTGAATAAGCAGCACGACGTCTATATCCTCGGATAACCTACATCTCTGCACATTTCTGCAGAGCATCTCGTATTTGTCCACGTAGAATCCTTTGAAACGCGCATCTCAGACGTTGCATCGCGCATAATAATAAAAAAAAAGAAGTACAGCAGCAAAGACATACGTACAGCCCAAGGAAGCTGCTCTGTCTCTGGGCTCGCGTATAACTACAGTCACGCTCGCCGAGCATAAAACTCAGGCGAGCGCGCGCTACCTTCTCTGCATTCGGAGACAATGGGCGCCATATTTTCTCGCGCAGGCAGCGAGCGCGGCGTACCTACGGGGGCACATTTTCACGAGACATTTGCCGCTTTCCTGTTGCTGCCGCGCTGTTCTCTCTTTCATTGTTTCGCTCCTGCCGCCGCTCCCTCGCGGATTTCAGGCCGCGGTTTCTACGGGCTCCTTTGATCGTTTTGCCACTCAATTCGGGCATTTGGAAGTATAAGCAATGTCTGAGGAAGAGAGAGGGAATATTGAATAGGGGCTCGGGGGAGGCTGGAGGTCTGGAACGAGAAAGAGGAGGAATATTATTGAGAGAGGGGTACTGAGGGATCGAGGATGACTGAGGGGTATTTCAATTTCGTTGGAAAATTGTTTGCGGTTGATTTGTCGCAAAGAAGGCAGCGCTGTTGTATGAACGATTTACGAATAAAGTCGAATGAAAATCATTTTAAATTGAACGAACGGACGCACTAAATATCTCCAAATGCAGTAAAAATAGTAATTTTTTAATCTACTTGTTCGGCTGTTTTAAAACGCCTAATCTCACAGTTAACAAGCTGCGATTTTAAAATGCGAAAAACATTTTCAACATTACAAAGGAAAATCAGCGCGTGTAGCAACAAATGAAAATCCCCTTAACAACTCCCGGCACTTAAGTCGGCAAAAGCCCCGGCACGCCTCTACTAAATACAGAAACACGCACAACCGCGTGCCTCGTTACACTTCCAAAACACGCTCTTTAATTCTCATCTACACGGGGGCGCGCGCGCGCGAATAAAACCGAAATACAGCCCTTGCACAGAACAACAGTCGCGTAAATTCGGTCGCTTAAAGCCGCACTTCAATAATACCGAGCTGCAGCCCGGCGCTCAAACTGCAGCAGCAAAGGAGCCCGTGCGCAGGGTAGCGTGGACTCTTTTTTACCGCTAGCTCGTTTTACGAGTAGAGCTCGGCCAAGTCCGAGGGGGTCTAGGCCGGGCTATGCAGCTTTAATGGGCCCTCGCTTCTCTCGCGCGGCCGGATGAATAATAGAGATGCACACCGCGACAGAGAGACGCAGAGCGAGCTACTATAGCGGGGCTGTGCGTGCTAGTGACACGTGGGATGCAGGTTGGAGAGGGGTGGATTTGGAATAATCGACGTTCACGCTGGGATTGATGAGGAGTGAAGGTTGGATGATTTCGATGGTGATGTTATGATGTGGGACGAGAAAATGTTAGTTGGAATTTTATTTGTTTTATTAATAGGATTCTATATTTACAAGGTAGAAGTGTTTATTTTTGTACGATAAAATATTGCTGACCAGAAATTAATATTTTTTCGTTGGTTTTTTTAGAAACATTAAAAATTGCCGTCCTATTTTTGCGGCTAGTGAACCGTGCTATTTCTTGAGGCAGGTCAGCGAAGCAGACTACTTTTCGAGGCCAAAACTAAAACGTGCTTCTCTATACGTGGCCAGAAAGTTCAAAATGCGGGAATTCGTGTAAGACAAATGAAATCTTCTATTTTTCATTTCGTATGTCGATACGATACTGCGTGAACGTAAATTTAATGGGGAAAATGGAATTGATAGTAGATTCAAGGAAACAAAGCCTAAGACTATTTTATTCTTTATAAAGTCAATTCAATTAGTTTATTGAATAACATCCAATACATATTTTTATAATATATTTCAAAACGTATTTAATCTTGATATTTACATTTCACCGATGTTTTGCATGGCAATATTCATTCTCTTTTAAATTAAATAACACAATTTCATATTATTGGTATTCATACTTTTCAATGATTCAGTAGGAGTGCAGTCAATTTCGAGAAATGCACATTGGATCAGAGTGTGGAAGTATTGAAAAATAAACTTGCATATATCGAAAAGTTTAATATACATTTGCATTGTTGGAAATTTGTTGAATGTATATGCTACAGAAATGAGAGAAATTATTAAATGAGTAATTATGTACATTTTTTGTAAAAGTTCTTTATGAAATATGTTGAAATTCATATAAATGAGCTGATTAAAAATTAAAATTAAACACGTATTTAAAGTTCTGTTCATTATAGTACGCAATGAAAAAGCACTTGTAGAGAATAAATCCATTAAATTCAGTTTTCTACTTTGAACTTCGTGTAAATTATACTTTAAATTATACTTTAATTTCACAAAGCAATAATAATATTAATGTATAATATCCTACAACACAAAATAATAAAACCTCATTTTTCGTTCCCAATTATTATACCATGATCCCGATATCCTACAATCATTAATACTGGCGCAGGGTCTTCGCGACAGTGAGAAATACGGAAAAAGGAAGTACGTCGACGTGTGTCATTCCGAGCGGAAGGCGTCGACGAAATTTCGCGCGATCACCCATGAAATATTTGTCGAACGCGAAAGGAACCGATGTGTGCGTGCCGCTGAATTTTATCGGCGGAATTGTAGCGTCCTATAAAACGTCATCGTAATCGATGCACAACATGTGCCCTGCCGCGTAAAGCCTTTCACACTAGCAATAGCACTATAGCAGTGGCCACAAAAATGGATTCTCCCTTTTCCATTAACTGTGCAGGAATGCACCGTGACCTAATTAAATTTCGCTTAAAACTGTGAGAAATAGGGCTATAAAATTTGTTTGATTGGTAGTTCGGTTATATTTAAAAAGCAAAAGGATGATAAAAATTCATATATGAAATGGAAATAGCATCAGAAAAATTAAGGACAATGAACTTATCTAGCTTAGTTTCTAATTAAATTAATCATCAGAATAATTAATAACGAATTCACGGATGCAAAACTTGCTAAACAATTCTATTAGGTAAAAAATCTATTCACAATTTGTTTTCTTTTTTTTTACGCGAGACTGTATTTATTTTCTGATCTACATTTTATACGAAAAATACTCTTTTGTAATAAATTCACTGAAAATACCTCTGCAGTTTTTTGTAGCACTGGCACTGCAGCTGAGGCTGAAGTTTGTATACAGTTGAATCGATTCATGCTTGTTAAAATACGCATGGAAAAAGAATGTAGCTTTTATGCCCGTGAATATTTTTACAATTTTGCTGAATTTTCTTTCTAGAATAGTAATAGTATTTCGCTATAAAATAGCGAAAAGTTACCTATTGAAATTATATGGTGCGAAGAAAAATCATCTAATAAATCACAAAAACGTTCTTTGGAATTTCACTGCAGCCGCATATGTTCAAAATGATCTTTCGATCATGATAATTTTCAACCCATTTGCAGTGAGAAAATGCAACGAATTCGACTTTTAAATTATGTTTTATAGTATTGAAAGAAGCGTAGACCATCTATCTATTTTGCGTTTAATGTTTTCTATTAATCAAAAATTATTATTTTCACTCACACTAAGAAAAATCTCCAAGGATAAATTATTATATTTTAAAGAAAAATTTTATAATAAGACCGATATGTACTAAATTTAAGACAAGTTTTAACCATCATATCAATTATTAATATAAACTTGCTATATTTTATAAAACATTCTCATAAAATTTTCTCAAAAGTTTAGAGTCCTGTGAATGTGCGACTTAAGCGAAATAAAGAGTCATACAATATGTAGACAATATGAAACTTCGTGAGAATCGGTGAGACTTAGTTCAGTGGTTAGAATGCTTACCTTTAGCAGGAATGAGTTTTAGGCGCTCCAGATTGAATCCTCACTACAATACATCTTCTACCATTTTATAACTAAATAAAAAATAATAATTTTTTATTCTAATAATGAAAACCATAACACTAGCAAAAATTAGTAACAAGTTAAATTTATTATAAATAATTATTTTAATTTTTTTTTAAATAAATAAATTTTCTAGAGCATTTTTAAATGCAATTTCGATACTCGTATAAATTGAGTTTAAAGTCTGAAAATTATTAAAAAAAAAATAAAAAAGTTAATCAAACATCGTGAAAATCAATACAATAATTGAAAAATTTTTAAACTCCAAATAGACCTTTTCTTCCCTGAACTATCTACTCCGAACACTTACCTTCGATTACATTCCAAATAGCGCAGGTCGCATTGAAAACGGAGGCCGCTCTTTAATCGTTAAGACCCCGCGGAGAAAATAATCTCCCGCAAATTGAAATAGCTGCAGTCCCTCCAGGCTTGCACTGCGCGCGCTACGCTTCGTATCTGTCGCCAGCTTGATTGCAATAGCGCAATTTCGCAACGAAGTTTGTTAAACTTCGAGCGCGCGGCTGCAAACACACACGCGCGCCCAAGCGAAACGATACTCTGCGCGCGAGCGCACAATGTGTACTTTGTATTACGTATCTCTCGGCGTGATATAGTTAGAGAGTGTGTCGTCGTTGGCGGGCCGCGTCTTCGCGCCCCGAAGGGCTTTGGCTTTAGCCGTGGTACGTCGCGGAAAACTTATAGTGCGTTATTGCTGCGGGGGTGAAAAAAAGTTGATAGGGTTTGTGTGGACAGTTTTCTGTGAGTAGAGTGGATGGGTTGAATTTGATTGGGCAATGTATTGAAGGCAGACGTGTTGTTTTGGAAGGATTTTTTGTGTTGAGTTTTAGATCTTGTTTGCTCGGTTAAAGGTGTGCTATTTTCGTATACTTATTTAGTAACCTAAGCATTGTTTACAAATAGGTAAAGTATAAAAGATAGTATTAGAAAAAAATCTATCAAAATAATTGTATTCTGGCATCATATTTAAAAATATTTAACTTATTTACTTAATATTATAATAAAGAAAAATAGCTGCTAATTTATTAGAAAATAATAATCTAAAAAATGAAGTATCAAATGTTCCAAAGCTTTATCTTCGTAAAAGCAAACTTAAAAGGAATTTTTATGTAACTAGTATACCTACCATAAAATTTAACGTTCTGGATAATTCATCTCTAATAAACGTAATCGATCGAACTTCGTCTACTTTATTTACCCATACTCCATCATTAAAAGTCCGTAAATTTGTAAGTAGAATAAGGGATCGGCATGTTGAAAGGGCTCCATAAAATTCTCCTGGCCTCTTTAGGAAGCTTTTCCATCTATGCTTATACTCGAGCAACTTCCGTAGCCATTGGCGCAGCAAAACAGTGAAAAAAGAGGCAAAGCGTTTGATCTATCTATAGACATGTTTAATTCAGCCTTTCATTTTTCATCAAACCTTCCAATCATCTGAAATTTTCCTTTACTTTTTCCCTGTCCCTGTGAAGTACTCTTTTCTCTTGCATTAAGGCTGTTGCTAAATCTATTTTTCCATCTAAGACAGTCATCAAGTTTTCTCCCTTCCCTTTACTCTTACTTTTTAGAGCGTTTGGACGCGTACAGGCGAAAAATTCTCAGAAAAAGCGCGTGAGGAAAAGAGAAAAGAGGGAGGAAAAAAGCGCGCGTTTACTTTCGAGCCTTTGTTTTCTCGCGTCGAGCATGCCGGAAGCGTTAATTAAATTACTCCGGAAGGAGAGCAAGCGAAGTAAACTGCTTCATAGAGCGCGAGAGTAAACTTTAACTTTATTGCTCCTACCTAGTAGACTGGCCCCTTGCCTTATTTTCTTTTTCTCCTTCTTTGCGTGGATGATATATTTTATTTCTTAATCAGAGTTAAGGTTAAAGAAAGTAGTGTCGGTAAAGTAAGAACAGGCTTTCAAATATTTTAAGTAATATATTCTGTACAAGTTTATTATCTAGTAGGGTAATAATCGATAGTATTAATTATAATATTGATCTACGGTTTATTTCTTGCCAATGAAAATTTAATAACTTTAAACCTAATTTTTTTACAAAATCAGATTGTTGTATACTTAATTACTCTTATAAATTTGTTATTGAAAAATATTATTTCTTTAAACCTTTTTCAGTGTACATTTTACTGATTCAATCAATAAACTTTATTTTCACTGATTGTTCAGTAAATTTCTCTATCCGTTAAATTAGCTCTAAAATCAATTAATATGCTATCAATAGGTAGTGACCACCTAGTGTATCGTGTTTACTTTATAAGTTATAATACTAAGGCGATGTTACGACAATCAAGCTTTAGTGTATTCTGCTCTTCATCGTTTAATTAAAGAAGTAATTTAAATTTTAATATAAACGAATATATCTCTATTGAAAATGAGTTTATTGTAAAACTTTCTAAAAATATACATATGATGAATATGCATATATGGTCAAGTATCTTGATTTTCTCAGAAAATGATTGATAGATTTCGAAACTGACAGATTTCTTGTTTTGCCGTTGAAGCTTTTTAATCAGAAATCTTTTTAATTTTCAGTCACTCAATCAAACAACAAATTCTTTAAATTTTCTGTAGAATAATACTAAAATATTACGATGAATTTCATGTTATCTGTTAATTAAACATCAGTTTTTATAATACATAGAATTTTACTTTTTTATTTTCGGAAAGCTCTCAAAAAAAAAAAAAAAAAAAATTAAATCAATTAAAAAATTAATGGCTGTCTCAAAAATATATTTATAAAAATTCTATTTATTTCTTTTAACGCAAAACTCTACAAAACCAATAATCAATAATCTTAATCCCTAGATATAGCTGCACGAAAAAAACGCCTCATCATCCGACTATAGTTCTTCCTATCAGTCGCGATCCTCTCGTCGCAAAAAATCACGATTCTGACAGCTGTACATGCATCCCCGCACATTCGTCTACCCGCCTTCTCGATATCCGACTGCACTGCTGTCGCGACCTTTCCACCATTTTTTCGCGCCGCACGCGTCGTTGCAAACGTGACGATATTTATTATTTTCTTCATGCTATTCGCTAACTGAGAGAGAAAGAGAGAGAGGCACGTATGCGGTGAGAGCGGTGCAGTTACGAACGTGCCGGTAAATACCGCTATATTTCATTCCTACACCGCTGTGTACTCGAGAACGTTCGCTGCTGCCCTCTCTCAGCTCTCCTCGTCTTCTTTTTTTTTTAAGCCATACTTTATCGGCTATAGTACGGGTACGCGCTTTCGCGTAAACGGAGTTTTCGACGATGGGGCACGTACCGAGGTATGGATGCTGCTTTTTTTCCTGTTTGTAAAAAGGTTTTAGGTGTCGGGATCTTTGTTGCAGAATGGTGCTCGGTAATTTAAGGGAAGTATGTGAATTCAAGCTAAGGACTATAAAGTAGAAAATTTTTCATTTTTTTTTTAACTTAAGATAAAGTAGTGGTTAGTATTTTAGAGTAAAATTACCATAAGTTTACTGACTCGTGTAATAAATTAACTTTTATTTTTTTTAACAGACTTTGTAATAAATTAACGTTTATTTTTTTTTTCTTTCCTTTTTTGATTTCCAAATTTATTTTATTTTAATACTTTTGCTTGCAAATTATGGTTTCAGCAACGATGTAAACTATCATTTATTTAAAGAGCTATTAGCCGCATGCCAACTTGACCTAAAGTCCAAAAGTCTATGTGCTTCCACGACCTCTTCCTAAAAATGCCTCTAAGGGCC
Organism: Eupelmus urozonus; assembly: GCA_900480035.1. Classification (NCBI taxonomy): domain Eukaryota; kingdom Metazoa; phylum Arthropoda; class Insecta; order Hymenoptera; family Eupelmidae; genus Eupelmus; species Eupelmus urozonus. The sequence continues at coordinate 5,372 of UELX01005111.1, read as the reverse complement.
TCTTCGGACTTTCCTCCCAATCCTTTTTTTTCCTCCTCCCCGAAAGCTCACTATCGGAAAACTATAGTAATCCGGATCCATAGGACTCGGGCCATCAAGCGAGTACGGTCTGGCTCTACCAGCCCACGCTCGCCTTAGTAAATCCAAGGTGCGATATCGCGCGACGCTGCTGCGCGCCTCTGGAGCTCGTTATCGTTACCCTTACTACTCTTTACCTTCCTCTCTCTCTCGCTTCCTCTCTTTCCCGGAGCTTCGCGCCACTGTGCACGTCGTCGTTTGCTTCTCACCTCTGGGAAACTTCCGGAAATTAAAGCAATTATCTCGCCCCGTGCGCGCGAGTTTTCCGCATAATAAACGAAACTGACGATTAATCAACGCCGAGCGTTTTGCGCCTTCTTTACAGATAGTTTTTACGTCAGATGGTTACTTGTAAAATTTGGTGGTCATAATAAGGATACTTTGTTGGCTGTCAGTTATTAGTTGGAGAAAATTTGGTATAGCTGTTTATTGGAAAATACACTTACTCGCGTTTTATTCACATTTACTTTGTTTTCTTTTATGAGTATATAAAGAAAATACAATTTTGGCAGCCCTGGTAAAATCGTTCTTAGATTGTTACCCGGATTTCAACTAGAATTTTCTGATATCGGTGGAATCTAGGTTACGAAGCTGACTAGAAATCATCTGAATGACGACATGCATTTTCTTTGAATTTCTAGATCAAATCTAGGAAAATAATAATAAATTTTTCGCAACAGCGAAAATTAGAAAAGAAAAAAAAATGATTTATTCTAGTATACAAAGAGTCAATGAGAAATTAAATCTTTATAATTCCTATAACTTGATAGATTATCAATTGTGATCATGATTAATAATCTATCAAATTAAAGAACAATGCCCACGACCATGCAGGAAACCGACCCCCAAAGAAAAACGTATAAAACTTACCATTGTGTAGAGCACAAAAAGATATGAATTTAAAAAAAAAAATTTGACCGTTTTAAGTAGCGGGAAAATAGAGAAATGACTACATAAAGTTTTCACTCCCTTTATCTCTAAAAATCATAAACATTTACAATTTCATACCTTTTGCACAATTTTTATGGCGCGTTCAAGGGTTCAAATAAAAGGTTGTTCAAGTGGCTTTAAAATGCAACCCTTTTGAATTCAGGGCCGCAACCTCATAAGGGTGAAATATCGTATAATTCGATTAACACCCTTCACCCCCTTGCCGTTTTTTAATTTTTTGACCATGTTTGTACAATTTTTTTGCAAAAAAGTTATATAGATCGATGAATCTGCTAATGGCGTTACGGCCCTGAACTCGAGGGGTTGCAATTTGTAGCCACTTGAACGACCTTGCATTTGAACCCTTGAACTCGCCAAAAAAACTTTTTTCTCAAAGTCAGTATTAATTATTTTCCATTGAGATAGGGGTGCAGCCCTGAAATAAAAATTATGTATATTCTTGTCTTTTTAGCAGATTCATCGATCTACATAACTTTTTTGAGAAAAAATTGTGCAAACATGGTCAAAAAATTAAAAAACGGCAGGGGGGTTAATCGAATTATACGATATTTCACCCTCATGGAATTTTTAGTGATAAAGGGGGTAAAAACTGTACGCAGTAATTTCTCTATTTTCCCTCCACTTGAAAGGGTCAAATTATTTTTTAAAATTCATATTTTTTCGTGCTCTACACGATAGTATAGGTTTTATACGTTTTTCTTTGGGGGCTGGTTTCCTATATGGTCGTGGGCATCGTTCTTTAACTTAGTTTAAGTGTTTTGCTTCACTTACGTTTACCGTAATTGTCACCGTACGTGACCGTCTACCACTGGTTTAGCATTCCGCGACCACTTAAGCCGAGAAATAGATAAAAAAAACCTATTCTTTGAAAACGCTTTAAACAAATACCAGTGTACGACTCGTGCCAACCCTAGAGACTAGCGAGTATAAGCAAACTTGCCATATAAAAACGTGGAAAATCCTTCTCAAGTACCGGGCGTGCGGGCATTAATGCGGGGATGATCCCACCTCGGGGCGCATGCGCTCTTACTACTACTCTGGCGAAGACAAAGACGGCGTAAATTTCCCTTTCGCTCTTTAGGCAGGCGCTAACATCGGGAAAAGAAGCCGGCAGCAGTAGCAGCCGGTGCGCTGCGGTAACCTTCGAATGCGAGCCAGCCCAGATAAAGAGACTTACGGTAATTGCCGCGGACGGGCGCGCGCGCGCGCCGGATAATGGCCAGGCCGCCTGACGCACTACTATACCCATACCACTCTAAAGCTTGCGATTAGTTCGCTGCGTCTGATATGTTTGTAAGTTTGTTTGGGAGAAGGGCGGCAAAATCGATGATCCGCTGCTTTATGCTGTTGGTTCGCCGAACGGCTGATAAGTTCATAAGAGGAGGTTGTGGTTCTTAGGGGATAGGATAATCGGATATCATTGAATTATGATTGGTGAATTGTAGAGATATTCGATTTTTAATTTGGAAAAATTGTAGTTAAATGCTCAAGATACGATATAAAAATAAAAAAAAATCTTAAGAATTGTATACTTTTTTGAAAGGTAAAAGAAATGTATATTAATAGTTGTTAAATATTTAATAAGGAAATGAGTTTGCTGTGTATAGTTGAAAAGTTAATAAATAATTAAGGAGGTTTTGCTTTGAGTGATCGCCTTACCTTATCTGACTTGATCTACTGACAATTACTTGGAATAGCAAAAATCTTGATAAAGTTCTTTTTCTAACCTTTCCGTGATATACAAAGGTCAAATAGTTTTACCAATTGAATATTTTTGTTCTGTAAACAACAGCTTAGGTTTCATCTATCATCCTTGGTGTCTGTCGGGGGTTTCCTTTTTACTAATATTCATAGCTTTTATAAACAGATGGTGAAAGTTCTGTTTTTATTTTATAAAAAAGAGTAATTTAAAGAGCTTTTTTATATGTTGCGAATAAAAAATGCTAGCTTCCTATGAGCAAAAAGTAGACTACTATTTCATTAAGCACAATAAGCACAGTCGTAAAATTACGTTAAAATTCTATCTATAAGCAGCCCGCGGCGCAATTTTCACATTTACGCGCTGCTCCCTTATCATATTAAAAAATTCTTCGGAAAGCAGCGTGAAATTGGAACATTCCATTTACAAAGTTCATATACATGCACACGAGGGTGTCCCCGGCGTAATAACCTCTCGCGCGATTTTTCTCTATTTTCTCCCTCTTGTCCCGCGCATCGAATAAGCGCGCGCATACATTTTCGTCGCCCAAAGTGAATCGCGCACTTCTCGCGCATAAGCATTGGCGTTACAAGACAGAGATTTGAATATAAATTCTGGTTTTGAAAGCTGCATGAGAAAGAGAGCCTGAGCTAGGAGAGTCGATGCGGGAAGCACGAACGAAATCGAATTGGAAAAATACAAGGATTCGGGGAATGCGAGCCCGCGCGTCGAGACGAAAAGTGGGAAGAGAGGGAGAGAAGATAGCAAACGGCTCTCGTACCGATTTACGTTTTATTTCTTATATTACTAGTCTGCGTGCCTTTGAGACACTTTACAAACATTTAGTCAAGTGGATTCTAGCAGAGCGACAAGCTGACATTTTATCAATAATGCTTTGTAAATGAGTTGAAATGAAAGAAATTTTTTCTTATTTGATTTCTTGGGATTATTATTTACAATTATTATTTTATGTTTAACAAATTAATTATTCATGGCTAAATTAAAAAATAAAAAGTTATATCGATAAAATTATAATAAAAATAAATTATAATAAGAAACGAAATATTTCAATACATTTTATAATGAAAGGTAGCATCGATGTGTATTATCAAAATTAGTGAGCGTTAAACAATAGTCATCAGTAATGGTAGATGGGATTTATAAATAAAAGAAAAACTCTTTCTTAAAACAGTAATTCAAAGTTCTTTAATTGTTAATTAGACTTAAATTGCAATCTCTTCCTTATTAACAAACTTCCTTTTAAGTATGTTAAAATTAATGACCAGCCAAAGTAGATGGCAAACAGCAAAAACTGGCGATGCTCAATCGATGTAGGCGCGCACATCTCCCTCGCTTTTCTTCGCCAAGTTTCTTTCTGCGTTGTTAACATTGTAAGTTAGTCGATAATTTAAGGGAAACTTTTTAATGGCGATTCGCTCGTCTACGAGCTCTCGAGGGCAGAGAGAAAAAAAAAGTTACGTAAAAGAAATGGAAATTGAAAGTCGGTCTCCTCGAAAAAAAGAAGAGATAGAGGGTGCGCCAAAGTGGCAAGGCCAAGGAAGTTAGAAATGCATCTCAAGAAGGACTTTCATGTGTCTTTACGAAAGTGCCGCGAAAAAATATCTCTCGCCCCATCCTCGGACCATAGAAGCGAAAATAGTCGCATGCAAATGTATACACGAGCGCGCGGACGCGAAAGCAGGATATAGAAGTTGGCCGAGGGAGTATGAGATATGAAGTGCCCGTAAGAACCTCCTTTTTATGTTCTTTTACCTTCTGCTTGGCCTTTAGTTCGTTTTCCTTCTCTCAACCTCTCTTCTTTTGCCTGTAATAAGCTCAAACTTTTTAATGCCGAGTTCTTGTGTTGACTGGCGGGGTCATCTTCGCCTAGACTTTCTGGAAACTGATTATGATGTCGAGTCTCGGGAAAACTGCTACAAACTCACTAGAAAAGTATTAACCTCTTTGCGCAATCTGATTAGATTTTTGGCTTATAAAAAATATTAATTCTTTTTATTTTAATTATTTGTACGCAAATTAATACTTTTTTGATAATATTTATATATCAAGGCCTTTCGATGAAGATGAAGAAAAGTACAAAGATGCTTCAGATTATCAGAACAAAATAAGAAAGAACCATACGTTGGGAACTGATTACGAACTTGGAATTTTTGTCAAACTACATAAAGTTGATGTAGATGTTTATGAAATAGTTGATTATGAAATTAAGTTTATTGCGAGCTTGCGGTGTACTGAAAATAGTGTCAGCAAATGTAATATATTATTTAGTGGACCTGAAAAAGATGGTCACTGGTGTTTGTTGGAAAAAAAGGATAAGGAAGAAGAAATTAATGGTATTCCACAACAAGAAAATCCTGAGTTAACAGTGGTTATAGAAGAAGCTGTTCCTATGAGCGAAGTTGCAGAAGAACGTAAGGTTGCTACACAACATTTTAGTGTAATGAAAGTCGTAGAACAACCTGAACGTACTACAGAAGAAGACTTGTTTGTTAACAAAGTTGTAAAAAAACCTGAGCCTACTGCAGAAGAAGACTTTTTTGTTAGCGAAGTTGTAAAACAACCTGAGCCTTCTACAGAAAAAGATGTTTATGTGAGCGAAGTTGCAAAAAAGCCTGATGATGTG
>UELX01005110.1:0-14957 GCA_900480035.1 Eupelmus urozonus | reverse complement strand
CAAAACTAACACATGTAAAGGGTCGATCATGGGCATGGCCCGTATAGGGGCCATCCCGTCCTCTAAAGGTTAATATTGTTTAATTATATTTAGTTCATAAAAAATATCAAATGAGATCTCATATGAGATATCAGATGAAAAGTAATATGACATTTTGATACGAGGACTCATTAAGCTGTCAAAAATGAGTCATATGAGTTCGCATATGAATTGCGCAGATATCACGCAGGGGTTCTCATTTGAGATCACGCATATTTTTGAGTTAGGGTCGTTTTTGTCGTCAATAAAATATTTGTATTCTACTGAGATTTATATCGATTACTAATCTAATTTCAAAAATCTGATTAAACCTAATAAAATTATATAAAAGTTGTACAATTACACACTCAACTCAATACCGGTATGTGGTATTTACACTATTTTATCGGAGAGTATACTTACTAAATAGTTTATTTATAAAATGTAAAAACTTATGATATTTGAAACATTATTTTTTTTATTTGTGATGCCTGTAATCTATTTTAAAAAAGTTGCATCAAAGATTTTTAGTTTTAGTAATTTTCTACATATATTTGTGAATTAAATCTGATATTAACATGAAGCTGATGTAGATAAAGAATGGTGCTTTTTTATTGAAGAAGAAAATTTTTGGAAAGTAGAATAAAATATTATTCTAATACTTATTATTTCAAAGAATTACAAAATAAATCATTCTTTTGTTAATAAAATACATATATTTTTAATAGTTTCAATTTACTTAATGTATTGTTATTTTAAGACAAAGAATATCAAGTTGTTCAAACATTGTTCAATATTTCATTGTTATACGCATTTTATCTTTACGTTCTTCAATAATTTTGTGGAAATTTAGATAAAAATACAAATTAGAAGTCTGAAACCAGATCATTACGTCTTTTCCTTTACGTTCAAGTAGCGATATGATTAAAATATTGTATTTTTGTCTGTTGGTGGCCAAAGCAAGCTGTTTCTATATTCGTAAGAATTCTTAGACTAAAATATAAAAGCATTAATATATTAAAACCCTTATATTTAAATATTTTTTATATTTAGAAAACAGCACTTGTTCAAAAGAAAAGATCGTTCAGGGATCCAAAGTTGAAATATCATTAGTACCATATATTGTAAGTATATCGATTGGCAATGAATTTCTTACATTTAATTAGACACATAAGTAAATTATTTAATACATTATTTTTTATGTCTGAAATACTTTTATTTTATATATTTAAATTTAAATTTTTGAAAAGTTTCTTGACGTAAATTTATTGTTTTAATAGTGAAAAACAGCGTAAAGTTTCTTTAAGTTGCAAAGTTTCACAACGGCTTCAAATTATAAAAATAATAATTTACTTTAAATTGACTAAATGCTTTGTAAGATTTTCTTGGTCAATATGAAATAATAAAAGTAACTAAATGATGAATAACAAATCTGTAGGCTCAAATACTCAAACGTGATCATCACCTATGCGGAGCCACAATTATTTCAGAATACTGGTTAGTCACCGCTGCTCACTGTATACCGTAAGTAATTTCAGAATATATCGCTTATAAAATTTTGGAATATACGATCAATTTATTGATAATTAACTTGCACGATTCAAAGAATAATACATTTTTATACAAATACTTTTATTAAGTGAGGATGGTACTTGGATATCCATTCGTACTGGAACACAATCTAAGAGCCCTACTACAAGTGGATGGAAACATGAGGTTGAAGGTATTGTAATGCACGATGACTATAACGAACCTCACCCGCATGATAATGACATTGCTTTGATTAAGGTAGTAAACGCATATATTATTATTTTGTACGTAATATTTACGTAGTACGGTTTTACTTAATATTTATTCTTGATTAGTTGACAGAACCTATCAAATTTAATAAATGGCAGCAGCCAATCAAGCTTGCAACTTCCCCTGCACGGTCTTGTCAGATGGGGCGAGTTTCTGGTTGGGGTCGATTGACAGTAAGTTTCTTCTTTCTTGTGATATTATTTTATACATTTATATATTTTGTATAATCAAATCAATATCAGAATTCGCGAATTCGAAAATAGTAATATTTCACTAAATCAATAAAAACAATTTTTAAATCTCATTAAAAATATAAATATATTTGGAAAATGCGGCGTTATGTTTTTCTGAAATTAGTTAAATTGTTTATAATATTTATATTATTTTAACATTAAATTGAATTAAATTTTAAGTGGAACGTCGAAAAAAATCATGTGTTTTTATCATTTGATTTTGTAATGTGGTATTACCATATGTTTTTTTTTTTCAATAAAACTTACATATAAAAATAGTGCTTTTAGAAGAAAACGTAATCTACAATTTTACATAGCATTTATTTAACCCAAATTTATTACTTAAACTAATAAACCGTGTATAAAGTATTAACGTGTATTTTATTGTTGATAGTTTATTCGTTATTTGATTGACTGAGAAGACGTTCGTTTATCTTTCTTTAATGTGTTTTTGTTGACAATTCTAACCGTAGTTAATCTAATTTTCGTTCGCGTAGCGGCCTTATAATATAATAGAGTTTAAATAACTAATTGTTTTCGGCGTTCAAAATTCGTTCTTTTTTCTCTCGTCTAAAACTAGTAAAATTCAAGGGTTTCCCTATCAATTTTTTGTAAAACATTCAAGCGCCTTCTGGCAGTTATTCAAGCCTATTAAAACTTCATATTTATTTTCTAGATGAGCAAAACCAGTGATTCTTTAAATTCAGCTGTTATTTCCATAGTTGGGAAAGACAAGTGCAAGTCAAAATATAAGACAATGAATTATATTAGCGATAACATGTACTGTGCCGGCACGGGATCTGGAGACTCCTGCAAAGGCGACTCCGGCGGTCCGATGGTCATCGAAGATAAACTAGCTGGTATTGTTTCCTTTGGTGAGGGCTGTAACAATCCGGATTTTCCCGGAGTTTATCTCGATGTCTTCTACTACCGAGAATGGATCATGTACTACACTGATCTAGTTTTTTAGAATTTTAAGTTTAGATTTATTAATTTAGGCTGCTGTGTTTGTAGTAAAATTAATTTATTTAATTATTTTGTCAATTCATTGATACGATATACTATCGAAAGACAGAAAATATTTAAGTGAATAATTAAAAAAGGATTTTGATTTATAATGTATTGAAATTGATGAATGTTGTATAGTTGTAAATACAAATGTAGTTGTAATTGTAATGTAATTTAAACTGCCAATGTAAAATCTTTTTTTTACAACTTTTGAGAGTAAAATGAAAAATTATTATTTTTGTTACATTTTTCTATGCACTTGATTATAATAACACCTTATTATATCTCTACCATATTTATAATACTTACGTACCATGTATTATTTCAATATTTATATTTATTTTTTTAACAAAGGTTCTAAAATAATCAAACATATTGGATTTAAGACCGTTAAATTATGTAGTGTGGATTAATATATTTATATATTTTTATCTTAGAATCTACATGACAAAATTTTGATCTACTAATTCATTTTGTTTTTTTATGAAAGTGTCTCAATATAAGGTTCTAGGATTTCTAAATTTATTTTTTTATATCGATTTGCTGATTTTCAGAATCCAGTTTTTTACACTTTTAGTACTTTATCCTCACTATCACTAAATCTTATATCATGATTAAATAAAAAGATTGATAATGATTAAAGAAAAATACAAAATTATCTATTTTTCTGTGGAGCATTAAAATGTATTCAGTTATTTTTCTTATTTTTTTGGCAAATTCATGGAAATTTATAAACATAATTATTATTTTAAATGGTTAATTTTTCAATTTTTAATTTTTATTTATTTTTAAAAAATAAAGTTTTTTTCTAAATCTAACGATAATTAGAGTTAATTTGTATTAATTTACATGAAATTTTGTGAATAGGTAGCTATTCTCATTTCTTGGAAAAGTTATAGCTTAACTCAATCGGTCTATTAAAGATAAATATCAAAAGAATCCAAGGTTTTATTGTATCAATTAATTACTTTAGCCAATGACTGTATGCATGAAAACGATCATGAAAATATTATGTTTAAATATTGATTTTGTGTCTTAATTAAACAAAGTTCTTTCATTGTATGTAAATTGAAGGCTAAAACGCACTAAAGTACCTAACGTAATACAGTATGGCAAAGAAGTTAATTATCTACCAGTTTAGAGTAAAATTCTAAATTATAAAATCACAAGCAATTTAAGTTTAACATGTTATCCATGATTAAAAATAAACGAATTAAGATGATCTTTGTGATAACATTAGGACAACTTAGCGAGCTTGCAAATAAAACTGGTAATGTTGAACATCATATCATTTTTGTAAGTGCAAAAAATTTATATCAATAAAACCTATGACATACTATTTTAAATAGTAATAAATGATTTATTCATTTTCAGTGATTTCAACTCAGACTGGCCCACTTAAAGATATTTAGCACCAAAAATTGGTTGTGATAGCAAGAAAGAGATATTTGAGATAATTTATAGAATGAAAGAAGTAAAAGGAACATACTATAGTCTCACTTTTTATTAAAATTTTTATTAAAAATGAAACGATAGGTGTGTTATTTGTAAGGAATAAAATAAAGCTTAACAAGTACATACTCATTTTGTACAAGTAAAATTAATACTGTTTTGGCGGCTACGTAGGAAAAGCCAGAGCATCTAAAAATGTTATATCTCTATACATAGAAAATAAATTTGATACCAGAGTTAACAGATTTATAGAATTTGTTCTGTATAATCTTAGAGATGTTACTTATCTTCACTTTTTACCAATACTGTATTTAGGGCTCGGCAAATAGCCTGATAATTGTAACGTTTTTAGAATGTTTCCTTTAGTTGGAATTCCTAAACATTTAACATGATTTAAATTACACAGTCTAATTTTTGAAATCTAATTCAATTTGAAATTTTTTTAATAATAATCACAGAATGTTCAATAAATATGATTTATCAATATCTTTTAATGCAATAAGATCTACAAAGAAAATGGAGATGACCTATGACCCATGATCCATGCCGCTAGCGCTTTACTTGTAAATATTAGCTACATAAACTATATACCTACCTATGGGTGTATAAGTGCATATACACTAGAGCATTATTTACATTAGAAATACTTTTATAGCTGTAAAATAATCTTTGATTAAGTGATCATATATTAATTTTGTTCAAAAAAATAATGCTATAACTATCGCTATTATCTTTAGTTACTCGATTTTTGTAATCCTAATTTTTTATACATTTCCTGAAAGCTACAAGATGAAATTCGAAATAAAAAAGTTTCAAATTCGGCCAGTAAACCAACAGTCGCCTTTGCAATATGTCTATTGCCTACATAGACTGGATTCGCTCCTATCATTCCCCTTCCCTATTTCTGCCTCTTCCTCTTACAAGTATGTCTTCAAGTGCTTAAGAATTATCTTACGAACATATTTAGACTAGAAGACACTGTGCCTTGTGGGTATACATATCAGTTATGCTTAAACTTACACTTCTCCACATGTTTATTAGACGGCCCTTAGTTTTCGTATACATATAAATGAATAAAAATACTGTTACGTTTTCTGAGTGAGATAATCTATATCCACACTTAGTGTTTGAGCATTGGTTAATCAATTTATAATTTTATTCATTTAACTCAAATTTGACTGTATACATATACGAGCTATAGAAGAAGATTGTTACAGAAGAAGATTCCAATCTTGCATCCGAAATAAAGAAATTTACAAATTTGTGAACTAAGGCGCAAACCAAGAAGTTTAAAATGTTCTGTGGCGAAGTCTATCAAGCAATATGTGGAATTAAATGGGTAATCAAAGATTTTATAAAAGAATATTATAAAGCAGATAAATTTGACGGAAAAATAAAATCACCTGTGTTTTGGGTACCTTCGAGTGATACATCGATATGGCAACTGCATCTCGAAAAAGAATCCACAGATTCAGATGATTTTGTATCCATTTATCTTGAACTCATAGACTTTCAAAATCAAACTATTGTGGAAAGATTTTTTAAAATATCTATTTTAAATAGTGAATATGAAGAAGTGATTAGTGAGCAAGGCTTGGCTGTATTCTTGGGTTGTGATAACGTGAAGGGCGTTTTGCAATATGTAAATAAGTTTTGTATACTAAAGATATTAGCAGATGATATTCTAGTAATATTATTTGAATTAACTATCGATCCAATCATGGCTCACGTTAAATATGTCAATTCAAATCAAAATAAGAAGAATAAAGAATATCTGCGTGAATTAACTGACGATTTAGAGAACCTTTTTGAAAATGGAAAATTTACAGACGTTACGTTTATTGTAGAATCCAAAGAAATATACGCACACAAAAATATTTTGATTTCCCGCAGTCCGGTTTTCGAGGCAATGTTTCAAAGTAATATGAAAGAAAAAGATGAGAACAAAGTTGTAATCAAAGACATTAAATACATAGTAATGAAAGAATTATTTCGATTCATCTATGCAGAAAAAGTTAATGGGATCGAGATATTAGCCAGTGATCTTTTAATCGCAGCGAATAAATATTCCGTCGAAAGATTAAAATTTGGATGTGAAGTAGTTCTTTCTTCAAAATTAACTGCCGATAATGCTCTTGAATATCTTGGACTTGCTGATTTACATTGTGCTGCAAAATTGAAATATGACGCTATCACCTTTATTGCAACTCATGCTAAAGATATTATTGATAAACCAAATTTTAAATCATACGGGGAATTACATCCAGATGTCATTTGTGAAGTGTTTCGCACCGTGGTTTACAAAAAGTAAAGTTTAAGAATCTAACGTGACAGTAATTCTGGATGTAAACTATTGTAATATTGATGTAAAAAAACTATTATAATATTTATATACATATAATTATTTTAATTTACTGGACTGTATACACCTATTTTCTACTTATACTGATTGTGACAGTAATTTTGGATGTAACCTATTATATTGTTGATGTAAATAACTATTATAATATTAATATAAATATAATTATTTTAATTTACTGGCCTGTATACACCTGTTTTCCACTTATATTGATTTATTTTGCCTCTGACTATATAATTTTAGATTCTGTATTGACATTGTTAGTAAACACTTTTGAAACAAATTAACAACAATTAATGATAATTAATTAATGCTTTCGAATGTTTATCGGTAGCATTGTAAAGGCATATATCAACTTCCTTTGTGTAGTGTCATTCTTAAAGCTGAATAATGATAATGTGCTTAAATTATTTATTAATATTAATTGTTAGTTCTTATGCAACTTTTTTCAAATTTAGGAAATAACAATAATATTTACTGCAAAATTCATTAATGCCACCCTTCTTTGTTTATGAATCAATTTAAAATTTTTATCAATCTAATAAGGATAAGATGACTTGAAGAGAATATAACTGTCAGTTTATATTTTTGTATTGATATTATTAAAAAGTCAACGCGCATGCCAACTAGTCAAAAATAAATTTTCGTACAGATTTTTGGCTTGTTCCATGGCAGGAAAAGATCCGATCAACTCCCGACTTTTTCGCTAGTGTATGTAAACTTTACGAGTAATTAGACAATCTTTGGAAGATATTCATTTTTGGTACACAGTAAATCTAACACATTGAATTTTAATTAAATAATAATAATAATAATAAAAATAATAATAATATAACAATTTCAAAAAGAGCGAAACTATGTTCCTTGTTACGTTATCGTTCATAAAAATCTACAGCAATAACTATAAAGATTAAAAAGTTTACATCGTTCACCTTAAAATTCAAACGAAGCAGGGTTAATTAATGTAGAGAGCGGCGGAAATTTTGTAAGTTTTCAAGCGCACTCACGCATTTATTATTCATCCGAAACTGGTTTCATTCGTCACCATTACTCGGTTCTCACAGGGAACACACATAAGCACAGGACATTTGCCGGAGAACGCAATATCCGATACGATAGAGTTAATTGCCCTATCTGGTTAATGTCTCGCGATTCGCGATGAAAAAAATATGGCGGCACGCCAAGCGAAACGCGCTCGACGCTGGAATAATTAGTTCGGGGCTGCGTGGGGTAATGAGCGCCTGAGAGGTGAACTAGGTAGCGCCGTTTTATTGTATTGGAAGTAAGTTTAGCAGTTTCGACACCTGCCGCTGATCATGAACGTAATTTCCGATTAGGTCTCGGATGGTGGGTAAACTGTTTTGATGTCGATGCAAAAGTGTTTTTATCGGTGGATGATTCTTAGAAGATGATTATGATTTCTTGTAAATACTATGGGTTTGTTTGAAAAAGGCATACTTGCACGTGCAACTGGCTTGGTGAACGTTATTTCAAGTGTACATACTTTAATATCTTTTCAATACTTCAAGTATCTTGTATCGGTATTTTTTTTAATCAGTGCGATCTCGCATTATTATGGAAATATTACTAGCGTATCGGATGATAAACAAGACTCCTTTTAAACAAGCAACGTCTCCTTTCTGTCTCCTTAAAGTTTTTTTCACTTATTTACAAACAGGTGATGAGAAAGAGAATTAAGATAAACGAAAGAGTGATGAATATAGTTAAATTTTTATTGATAATGTTATTTTAAATAATGTTAAAGAGTGACTAAATCTGTATTTTAACTTATGATTATTAAATTATGATATTATATGATAATTAAGAATATTTTGAAAATCAGATATTTTGAAGAGTAACAAAATCAACTCTGGAATAGATTTTATAGTTCATTTTTCATTACTGCTCAACAATCACCAAACGTCTTTCTAAAATACAAAGCATACAACAACAAACACCCAGCCAACATCAGAGTTCCTATTTCCTCGTCAGAAAGAAACCATACAATCAATACAATCGCACTCTTATTTACCATAAAACAGTCGTTCGAAAAAACACTGCCACCAGCCTGGCGCTACACACATTCACCCTTCACCGCTCGGCAAAGCGGCACTAACCAAGCGCGCGCAGCTTCTCTCTCATATACGATCTTTCAATCGCGCAGCCGGCTGGAACGCGGCATCTATTAGGAAAGCCGATACATGTGCCAATATTACATACATCGCGCGCCGTTAATAGAAGCACGCGATGTGCCCAACTCTCTGTGTATGCACATTGTGTGGGAAAAAGGAGCGAGCAGCTCGCGCTTTATTTATACATTAAGCGACGCTTTTTACGCGCACCTGTGTCTGTGTGCACAGTCGAGGTCGTTGGGCTGCTTAATGAGGATCGTGCGAGGTATTTGCCTATTGTGATGCAGGTGCTCGTGCTACTGAGGCGAGCGATCGCTTTAATCGGCGATGGTGTGAGTGGATGCGACGATTTATTTTTCACCGTTTATGGCAATTGTGCGGAGGAGAATTACAACACAATTAGAGATTGTTTGGGGTGTGGGAATTGGTGGGATTTAGAAGTAGATGTGTAACAAATGGATATGATAGAAGTATTTTGTGTGTTCTTTATTTACTGTTCTTATCTGAGATGTAAGATTCGAAATGATTGTAATTAACTTATTCTCGGAAGCTCGAGACATCATTGATTGTATAATTTTTCATTTAATTTATAAAGAATTATAATAATTTTTGAATCTACAAAAAGTAAATATTATTAATAGTGTGAATCAATCAAGATCTTAGTTTATTTATAAAAAACTGTCTATTTAACTTAGAATCAGCTACTTCAATTGCTACAGCTTATTAGCAAATTATTTTTTATGAATTTCACTTTCAAAATATTTTTTGTCGTTTGATTTCATGCAATATACATGAATTATTTATTATAATTTCATATAATTCATTGTAAGCCATGTTCTACACTGATCACTGCAACCATCAAATCTCAGTGCTTTCTTTAGAGAAAATATATAGAAACACCAAATCCATTATTAAAAAAAAAAATGTCACATAAGAGAGTCAATTTAGATACATTTTTATTTGCATTTTTTGTAAACTTCGAAAACACATTAACTGTAGTTACTATAAATATTTTTTTTAATGAGCTAAATAATATAAACTGTAATCCAAAGTTTAAGTACTCTATGTCTTTTAGGAGCTCAGATATACAAATGAAGAATACAAATGTGTACAATAAGAAGATGTGGATTTCGTTCAATAAACTCAATTTTTAACTATGACTTTTTTATTGAACTTCCAAAAGACATTAGTGATGTTTTACCAGAGATATTTTACTTACAATTAGTACACTACATAAAATAAACTGGAATCCAAAATTTTATAAATCTATAGCTTTTAGCAGCTCAAATGTACGTTTATAATGACAAACTGAATTAATTATATCAGCTACACTTGCTTCACAAAACTAAACTAATTACTATATTTTTTTCTATTCAAAAAATTTGTATATGGGATATTTCACATCAAGCAGGTCGTTTTCTTGAAATTGTATATTGGACCGAATTTATAGCCTTATCTGGTGGGCCTGTTAAAGGCCCATCTAATAAGTGCTAATTTTTGCCTAAATAGAGATAATATTAACCTTTTCGCTCCGGGACTGGTCCATATATGGACCAGCATTCCGAGCGGCGACTTCTCATAAGAAGTTCATTTATTTAAGTCATGAAATTCAGCTAAAATGCGAGGTCAATTTGAAAGGAAAAATCCAGGGAGCGAAAAGGTTAACGTGACGATTCTCTTTTTTTCTGTAAAAATTTTTCATGCATCATAAAAATGATAGAAAGTAGCTGATTATAGTTTTAAGATTAAGTTTTGACGTAGCAGAAGTGTTATGTGCTCCGAAAAATCATACATACATTAAAGGTGTGGCAGCGCCTTGATGGCAAGTAGGCGAAGCGATCACTGGCACTACAACTATTATATATTTTTTTCTGGATACACGGCGTGGTGCCCTCTTCAGGCTGTGCCGTATCTACCAATTCCCATGTCCCTCGCCACCCGAGCTTCTGAACTTCCGTGAAAAAGCGGTTCAAAGAGATTTCAGCAGACGTCGTTGCTTGTCCGCTTGAGCATCGGAGGTCCAAGGCCTATGTAGAGTGTGGGACCAATGACAAGCGATCCTCATATAAGGGTCAGAGCAAGGATAGGATGGGGAGAGTGTAGTAAGGCTACAAAAATTAAATAAAAAAAAAACTGCCCTGTATGCACACTGCAAGCTGAAAATGAAAGGAGTGATTAGCACGGTGTATATTTTATTTTATATATCAATATCATTCGTAATAAAAAAATTGAGCGAAATGGGCCTAAGGCCGCTGCCAGAGCCCTTAGGAATAAAGCAAAATGTTGAACTTTTTCCAATCCTCCGGGAAAATTCTAGATTTGAACAGATTGTTGAGTATTTGAGTGAACAGTGGTAAACATTTCTTCTGGAGGTTTTTCAATACTGTATACGAGAGGCTGTCCGGCCCGGGAGCCGAGTTGGCTCTAGCCTTGCCGATTGTTGAGATCACCTCCTCCGTCGTGATGTCACCGGCCAGGTAATCTGGAGAGGGCCCATCGTGGTCCAAAACAGGGAGATCATTTTCATTCTCCATAGAAGTGGATATCCTATTGAAAGCAGCCATTAAGATCGGATTGTTTTCCGGAGAGTTCGATTCGACCGAGCCAGGTCTATCTTCATAAAATCGATTCTTATATTTTTTAATAAATTTGAACTTGTTAATCAACGAGTTGCGAGGATTGAGAGAGGCCAAGAAGAACCTAAAGCCGACCGCCTTAATTCTAGAGAGAGTTACAGAGACCTCCTTGCATGTTTTCCTAAAGTGAACGAGGTTCTCTCTATTTGGATTTTCTTTGAACACTTTTATGGACTCTTCTTTTTTTGACAGCCTCCGAGCATCCCTCGTTCCACCATATAGCTACCTTAGTTCTTCTTCTACCACCTCTACCGCGTCTCACCACTGATCCATTAGATTTCAAAAGAGCGTTTGTGATAATCTCCACAAATCGACGATAAGACTCCATGGCATCTCCCTCCGATGCCAGACCCTCGAGCTCCTCCTCCACCGAATCACCAAAGGTTTTCCAATCAACCTTGGAGTAGGCAAACTTTTTGAGGTCGATATGTTCATTTGTAGAAAAATCCCTGATAGCGGTAACAATGGGGAAATGGTCGCTGCCGAGTTAATCCTCGGAGACGTTCCAAGAAATCTTGTTCACAAGATCGACAGAGCAGGATAAGTCCGGACAGCTGTCCCTGGTCCAAATTCTAGTGGGTCTTCCGTCATTGAATAGACACGCGTCCTGCAGCTCGATCATAGCCGTGAGCAGGGCATTACCCATGCGATTTGGCTGCCCCAGGACGGATGCTGAGCGTTACGATCCCCCATAATCAATGATCCTTTCTCATAACAAAACCTTAGAATGCCCAGGAATACATCCGAATTCAGGATATTATCAGGGGGATGTTCCACTCCGGCCGGGAGACCAGGCATCACAAATGCAGAAAATTTTATGCTATTTCTAATATAGATGAGGAGTCCACCTCCATGGTTATTACCCTGATCAGCTTTGTCTCTTCTTATCACCGAAAAGCCTGCCACGTGTACTGATCTATTAAATGCTTTGAGCTTTGACTCAGCTATGCATGCAACGTCAACATCCTCCAGCATATTGATAATGTCAGGCCATCTACTTCCCACTCCATTGGCGGTCCAATACAGAATTCTGTACATTTTATTTATTTCTTCTGACTTTCCCACCTTGCTCCAATTTGGGTAGCAACTTGTTTGATTTAATAGGAACAAAGTCCCTGTTCTCCTTCCCTAAACTTCCCGCTCGAGTGCGTCCCATCACCTTATTCGTGAATTTGATTTTCTTCGTCCCCTCCTCTCGAAGGGGAGGTGCAGCCACCTCCTTCTCAGATCCTCTCCCCTCGTCATCCTGTACGGTCCTCAAGACATCCTCAGCTACCAGGTCAGAATTATTTACCTCCACGTTTGCTCCTATTGGCACCAAAGTATCCATATCAGTCATCAGTGACTCCGAGATCTCTTCTATAAAGGATCTGGCAGATTCATCCATCAAAGCCTTCGTCGGCACATTTGAGAAAGTGCTATTGGCGCCTTCAGGCGCAAATGCGATTCGGTTCGAATCCTGTGTTAGATGAGTATCCGTCGGGACCTCTCCCCCCTCAAGAGCACCATCTTCATCCAGCTGGGCAGCAGCAAACTCAAAGCCCAAAGTCCTGGCCTCCTCCATCGAGAGAATGGGGTTCGATAAGCCAGAAACGGGTAGTTGATTCCCTCAGCCATGTCATCCCCAGAGAGAAAACAAGACATATATTTTTCTTTGGACATCGTGATTGCATGCTTCCTGTTAATACCTTGGAGAGCCATAATAGTATTAACTTCCTTGTTAAATTTGAAATATATGCATTCCTTGTCAGATGCTTCGTGCTCTTTATGACAGTTAGGGCATCTGGCCTCATACTGGCATTCTCCTCTGCGAGTGCCTCCACATCTTGGACATCTATACGCTCCCTTACACCCATTGGTGCCATGTCCGAACCGTTGACATCTGAAGCATCTAAGTATTGCTGGCACAAATCTCTCTACCGTGTATAGGACTCCGTAGAAATCGACCGACTTTGGGATGGTGCCTCTGCAGAACAGTTTGACAAGTTGGGTGTCTTCTCAATTACCCCCTCCATTCGGGCAATGTACATATTTTTGGATTCTATCCACTCTATCAACAGAGTCACCGTCCAGCACCGAAAGGCCCCTGGCAATCTCCTCGAGGGTGAACTCCTCGAGAACGTCATTCGTAAACCGATACTATAAATGGCCTGATCAGGGATGAATGCCCTCCATTCAATATCCGCCCTGAGGACACCCACCTCCACAAAATCGTTCGCCTCAGAAGCAGTGAGGAAAGTCAGCGAATATCTTTTCTTGCCTGCAGGACATAGACCAGTTTTGACGAGTTTGAATCCTGCCTCGAAGATTCTCTTCCCAACTGAGGCAATATGGATTTTCCCAGGTTTCCTTCTGGTCGAGGATCAAAAATATAGACAATGTATGGGCCAGGCGACTCTGCAATATATCTATTGTCTTTTTGCTTAGCAAATGCTTTCATGGAAAAGTCTGTCATTTGAGCTTCCTCCTCCCTTCGGGGCTCTCCAACATTAGCCACACCAGCATCCGTTTCCATCCTAGCATCCATTTTATGGTCCGATAGTCTGCCCTTCAAAGAATTTATTCCAAGTCAAATATAATACTCCCATAGGGAGAGTCAAGGTCAAGCTTCAAAACAGCAGTCCCCTGGTGATGAGTTGGAAGGTTAAATTCCTCACAGCTTTTGAAAATGACCATTATACAATTATTTCAGAATTGCTACTATTCTCATCACCAAGAAAAACCTTCTAAATCTTGAGCTAATAATAACGCGCAAATCACCCGTTCACCTCTCATCGAGAAATCACTATGAGTCTATGGCTCGTTCCTAAATATTCTATCTTCAAATGCCCGATTTTAGCCTTACTAAGTATATGAAAGGAAGCCTGGAAACTCTAACTCCTCTGGAGCTCTGGAGCTTATCTCCTTCTCCTTTCCGGCCGTCTTGAAGAGGTTACGGGATTATCTGTTTGTTACCCGCATGTAATCATGCGAACTGTAAAGACTCTCCGCGCGTTTTGAAACTTTGCGCCGTACTGCCAGCGGGCAGTAGAGAGTCTGTTTCGCGCGCGCGCCGCTAGGTGCCGCACCCGTATCTCCGGCCATCACGCCATAGGAAAAGCGACCTTATGATAATATAGCCCCGACGCCCGGTTGAACGTCTCCCCATAGATGGTCTTGGCCAACTACCACAGTTCGAAGTAAACAAAAGGACATTTTTTGTTAGATAAT
The DNA here is from genome assembly GCA_900480035.1 of Eupelmus urozonus. NCBI lineage: Eukaryota > Metazoa > Arthropoda > Insecta > Hymenoptera > Eupelmidae > Eupelmus > Eupelmus urozonus. The sequence continues at coordinate 109 of UELX01005110.1, read as the reverse complement.
TAAATATTGTCTTATTTAATTATCCCCTCCTTTGGGTGGTGCAGCCTTCACTAAGCTGGGCGAGCTTTCTCTCGCCTAGACTCGATCCAAGAGTCGACGTAGAGGGGTT